>CM076570.1:909573476-909665847 GCA_034641835.2 Pinus albicaulis
GTGAATATCATGAAGTTTGTCCCATACGACTTTTGTTGATGAACATTTTTCAAAATTGGCCTACACGGAATTTGGTAACCCATTCAAAATTGCCTTCATTTCTCTTGTATTGTACTCCTTGGATTCTTCGTCCTTCGTGTCATCTGTAATCACGGATTTCCAAACTTCAATTCCTTGAGTCTTCAAGAAATTCCTCATTCTTGCCTCACATATATCTAAATTTCCATTGAGCAATGGAGCCTTTGCATATTGCTTGACTTCAATTTCGATGGTTGAAGAAGACACATCTTTAGGAGGATTGGGGACTTTCTTCCTTGGATTTTCCATTTGCATTCTAATGATCAAACTTCAAGCTGTTAGGCTTTGAGTGAAGGTACAGGCTTTGATCCCAATTGTTGGAAATAATAAGAGGGGGGTGAATCAATATTTCTTTTCAATTGTTAGTTTTACCAGTTAGATCACTTATATTTAGAACACAAAATGGACAGTGATGGAATAAATACTTTTATTAATTTCTTCTTTACAATAAATCAAGTACAATAATAGGGCTCCAGCCCTAGATGAAGACTCCAATCTTCCAGGCTCCAACCTGCATTGTGCCAAGCACTGACTTGGACTTTCCAAGGCTCCAACCTTGTCAATTTGAGGCACCAACCTCTAGGGCTCCAACCCTATCTCTAGTACATGCTCTGACCTGGTTTCTTGAGGAATCCAATCATCCAGGTCTTCAACCCTATCTTCCAAGGCACTGACCTTGTCTCTATGAGTCTCCAACCTCTTGGGCACAAACCCTCAACTTCACTTCGTCAAAAATATGTTTTGGTTATTCTTCACAACTCCCAATGTCTTCTTCAATGAGCCCTGTCAATATTCTGCAATGTCATCACTTAGTCTCCACGTAACTTTATCAATGAAAACCTTATATTATCATGAAGGTGTCTCCACAACTCTTCATATTAACCAAAAAAAATCTCCAAGGTCACCTCATGATGGCTTCAGTGCATCATGATCTCCAAGGGTATCTTCACAAGGTGCTCCAAATGGCCTACTCCTTAAGATTTTCTTCACAAAGTGTCTTCAATATTGTCTTTAAAATCCTTCAGCAAGGATGCTTCAAAATGTTGCCAAGGGCTGCCCCAACAGGTATCTCTAAGAGGGCTTCTTCAGATAATCAAGATGCACTAAACATTGCTTCAACAAAAGACACCTTCCTTTTCAGAAATATTCAATTGTAACTTCTCCAAAACAAGTTGTTAGTGATTGACTGTTCTGAAGTTATAACCCTAAGACTGTGCTAGTTGATCACAATTTCAAGGCTTAGTAATTCACAAATCCAAGCACCAAGCCTTAAACAAATGTGACTGCACTCTTCACTGG
Organism: Pinus albicaulis; assembly: GCA_034641835.2. NCBI lineage: Eukaryota > Viridiplantae > Streptophyta > Pinopsida > Pinales > Pinaceae > Pinus > Pinus albicaulis. The sequence continues at coordinate 909,574,854 of CM076570.1, forward strand.
TGGCTGTCCTCCGCAGTTCCAAACCCTTCACAACACAGGTCTGAGGTAGAGGTGTCTCCCATAGGCAATCTACACACCTGTCACACATTAATTTGAACTGTAATATAATGAGCTATCTCCAAAATGAGCTTGAAGAGACACAAAATCGAATTTTGTTATTACTCTTCCACAGGTTTGTTGCAATCCAAGGTCTATATCTATGTTTCAAGCCTCAGAACAAGCCTCCTATCATAGATCTGAAATCTTCCAATTCTGCAATTCGAGCTTTACTATAGGTGACACTTCAGGTGACTTTTTTAGTTATTTCACAGGATAATTCCACAGGTCTGAGGTACAAATTTGAGGTGGTTATTTACTAGTCTTAGCCCTCCAACAAATTTGAGCTTCAAGTCTTTGCAATCTGAGTTAATGTTTCACTGTCCAAGCTACATAATTTCCATAGAATGTTGTCTCAACTCTGAGAGTATGAAAGTGGTTAGGTCAGAGTCATAGAAGCCCTAGATTCAAGGGTAATCACAACAAGCCTGAGGAATGCGGCCTGTAGGTGTCCAAGCCACACAAAGTCTACTCTAATTCCACAGGTTCGAGGGTAAATTAGGTTTCTTGTAGCCTATTCCATAGCTACCTGTGGTGATTTAAGTAGTTGTTTCAGAGGTAAAATGATTTTTCCCTAACCCAATCACAAAAAACAGTGGTATTCTTTGTTTCCTTGGCCTCCTTGGTTGTTGTTACAATGATTTGCACTGAAATTCTGTGTCTTATTCACTGAGTTTCAATCCTCACATTCACTGAGATAATCACTGAAAATTCTTGATTGAAAAAAATGAGTTTAATTTTATATTTATAGTGGTTTTTCATCTTTAAAGGACGTGATTGTTGGGGAAAAGAGCCAACATGAGAGTGTGAGTGTAGGTCGGCTCACAATTAGTTTTTTTTTTGTTTTTTGTTTTAACTTAAAAATTCAGTATCTCATCAATCACCACGAGTTTGAGGGAAAGTGAGGGCTTGTTAGAAAGAGGAAAAAATCCTCTTCAAGATGTTCTAGGGCTCATTGTGATTGGCTACCTCCAAGGTGCCAAAATTCATGTTTCTTTGTAATTGTCCTTGAATTTTTATGCACAGAAGGTTATTGGGACAACATGGCTTCTCCATTGTTTGGCTTCTCCATTGTTGGGCTTCTCTATTGTTGTTAGGTCCCTATATTACTAGTATAGTCCCTTATTGTTATTAGTGTAACCCCCTTATTGTTATTGGTGTACCCCTATAACCCCAATATTGTTATTATTGTGCCCTTACATTATTATTGTTAGGTCGGCTAGGCTTATATTATGGCCCCATGGACTTCTATATCCAAGAATTGTTAATTTATGTAATGTAAAGGAGGTTTCCCCCTTTAAGTGGCTTATTTATAAGGCAATGATCTCTCTTTTATTATATTTTTGGAGTTGGTTTCATAACATTTGGTATCAGAGCCTTTGGATTCTAGGGTTTCGTTGCTCCAAACAGGTCATCGTGGAATTTACGCTATAACTTTTCTTCTACGAAGGTTCAGAAGCTATAATTTTTACAGAGTGAAGCTGAAATCTCGATGAATGTCGTGTAACAATTTTAGATCTTGGTTCACAATATTTTCAAAGATATGATCTATGGAAGTTAGGGTTTTTTCAGGCTCCCGAATTTCACCTAAAACAAGTCATCATGGAATTTGCGCTATAACGTTTTTTCTGTGAAGGTTCAGAATCATAAATTTTTACAGAGAAAATCCAAAATCCCGAGGAACTTCATGTAAAAATTTCAGATCTTGGTTCAGAATGTTTTTGGTGATATGATCTGTGGAAGTTAGGGTTTTTTTAGGCTCCCGAATTTCATCTCAAAGAGGTGGCCATGGGAAAATCGTCATAAATATCTCTCTGAGTGTCGGATTGGAATTCTGTAAATAGTGGCCGTGAGTACATGGAATTTAATTTCATTTGTATCAATTTTAGAGCAGAAGGAGGAAACAGTGACATGTGGCACGTCGTAAATGTTTTCTCTACTGAACCAGTCCATAATTAGGTCATTGTGGGAGATTGGGCATAAATTTGCCTTGAAGAATCCAAATCAGGTCAGACCCATGGCATCCAAAAGAGAATTCAGAGGGCTACTTTAGGGCCAAATTTCAGCTATTAAAGATCCGAAATCACAAAGATAATTTAGTTTCAATATCGAGCTCCTCAAAAGTTGAAAAAGGTGTGTATTTTTTTTTCAAATTGCATAAGTCTTGTTTGAAAAATTAGTTTGAAGTGATTCCAAAGGCATATTGAAGCATAGATATCAACATTGGGTTCTAAAATTCCACCTAAAAAGAATTCAACACCCACTAAGCCTTCAGAAGGCTCTACTATGACTCATGAAGAGAAAAAAATGCAACATCACATATCAAAATTACAAGAGCAAGTGCACCAAATTTCAATCTCGCAAAGAGAAAAAAAATTAAATGGATGTTTTGAAGAAAGGTGTGGAAGCTAAGATGGATGTTCTGAAGAAAGTCGTGGAAGCTAATATGGATGCTTTGAAGAATGACATGGAAGTTAAGATGGATGGCCTGGAAGCTGGCATGGAAGCTAAGATGGATGGCATGGAAGCTAAGATCGATGAAAAAATGAAAGACAACATGGAAAACATGAAGAATGATATAAAAGTAGACATGGAAGGTTTGATGACAAGGTTGATAAAAGAAATTATTCCTAATGGTGGAAAGATAGTAGAGGAAACTCGTGATGAAAGGAAAATAAATGTTAATCGTTATTTCATAAACTCTAATGTTGGATTGAATACCTACCATTTTCCAAAGTTCGATATGAGGAAGTTTGATTTCAAGGATCCTATAACATGGATACTACAAAAGGAGCAATACTTTGATCTCAATAATGTAAAAAAAACACAAAAGGTATGCATTGTAACTTTATATTTAGAACAAAATACATTTGTATGGTATCGATGATTTTGCTCCCATAAAAAATTGTCACTTGGTCAATTTTTATGGAGGAAATGATAGCACATTATGAGGATATAAAGAGAAACACCTTCTTTAGCCAATTGATAAATCTCAAACAAAAGGGTTCAGTGGTGGAGCACATTGAGGACTTCCAAAAATTGAATATAAGGGTAAATGATATTCCAGAGGAACACAATATTGATGTCTTCATAGGGAGTTTAAACAATAACATACAACATGAGGTTGCTAGTTTTGGGAACTCCGATTCATTGGAGAAGGAATTCAGGTTGGAAAAGAAAAAAATTGAATGTAAAATTATGGAGACAAGGAAGCCTATTGCTACTTCCTAGACTTCCACAGCCTACAAGGTTGACACCACAACAATTGGAAAAATAAAGAGCAAAAGGGATTTTATATAGTTGTGATAGAAAATACACTAAAGGTCAAAAGTGTATACTAAGAAGAAATTATTTTTCATAGATTGTGAAGAGGAGGAAGAAAATGAACAAGAAACTTCAAAAGAAGAGGATATACACCAAGAACCAACCCTAGAAGAAGAATAAATGAGTTTGACCATATCGTGTAATGCATTGGCAAGAATTACCACTCCTCAAGCTCTCAAGATAGAAGGACATATCAAGAAGAAAAAGGTAATAGTGTTTATTGATTCTAGTAGTACCCATAATTTTATTCATTGTAAGGTAGCCAAGGAATTGAATTGTTTCCTATACCCAGGACTAATTTCAAGTGATGGTTGCAAATGGAGGAACTATAAATTGCTCTAGAAAATGCCATAATATCAAGCTAACCATGGGGGAATATGTATTGAATAGTCCAATTCTTTCAATTCCAATGGGAGGTGTTGATGTTGTACTAGGAGTACAATGGTTACAATCTTTGGGGATGGTAGCTTTTAATTTTCAAGAACTTTTATTGATTTTTTTTTTGGAAGGAAAGGAAATCGAATTACGAGGTATTGTAGGGAAGCCAGGAAAGATAATAAGCTCTAATGTAATGAAAAATCTTCTGAAGAAAGAACAATGAGGCGTAATTGCACAATTATGCTCACTAGAAGTTCCAACATCAAAATCATATATTTCTCTAGATCTCCAAAAAGTCTTGGACAATCATTCCAAGGTGTTTGAAAATCCCAAAGGACTCCCACCTATTCGTGATCATGATCATACTATGCATTTGAGTCCAAGAAGTGTTCCTCCAAACATTAGGCCTTACATATTTCCTTATGTCCAAAAGAGTGAAATTTAACGTATGATTGCAAAAATGTTAGAGGCTGGTATAATTCAACCTAGTCAAAGTTCTTTCTCTACTCCAGTAGTATTGGTGCACAAGAAGGATGGATCATGGTGCATGTGTCCAGATTATAGGGAGCTCAATAAGCTCACTATTAAAGATAAATTTCTCATTCATGTGATTGATGAATTATTTTATGAATTACATGGAGAAATTTATTTTACCAAGTTGGATCTTCGTTCAGGATATCATCAAATTCGAATGAAGACTAAAGATATTCCGAAAACAACATTTTGAACTCATGAGGGTCATTATAAATTTTTGGTCATGCCTTTTGGCCTTACCAATGCACCTTCTACATTTCAAGGGTTGATGAATTCCATTTTCAAACCCTTCCTTAGAAAATTTTTGCTAGTATTTTTTAATGACATACTAATCTACAACATGCCTTGGAAGGATCATGTTCAACATGTTGACAGGGTGCTCAAACTATTGGAGGAGAAACAATTATACGAAAAAACATCTAAATGTTTCTTTTGAGTACAAGAGGTGGAATATATATGTCATATTGTATCTCACGAGGGTGTTAAGGTAGACCCTAAAAAAATTAAAACCATTAAGGAATCGAAAATCCCCACAACCATAAAGCAGTTGCGTGGATTTCTCGGTTTAATAGGGTATCATCGCAATTTTTTTAATAATTGTGGGAGAATAGCATCACCTCTAACAACATTATTGAAGAAAGATGCATTTTCATGGAATCCTGAAGCAAATAAGGCCTTTGAACATCTTAAAGAGGCGATGTGCCTAGCAACGGTCTTAGCTACGCCAGACTTCACAAAAACCTTTATTATGGAATGTGATGCCTCAAGAAATGGATTTGGTGTAGTTTTAATGCAAGAAGGAAGACCCATTTCTTTTGAAAGTCATCTAATCAAAGGAAAATATTTACAAAAATCTATTTATGAGAAGGAAATGTTGGCAATACTACATGCACTAAAGAAATGGCGACCTTACCTAATGGGAAGACACTTCAAGGTAAAAAATAATCATGATAGTCTTAAACACTTTTTGGAACAAAGACTATCTTTAGAAGAGCATAAAAAATGGGTCACTAAGATGTTGGGTTATGAATTTGAAATCATATACAAAAAAGGGAAGCTCAATGTTGTTTTAGATGCACTCTCAAGAAAGGATGAAGAGGTGGAAGCATTGCTTTGTGCCATTTCTATTATCTAACCAGATTGGATAATCGAAGCAAGGGATGAATGGAAGAAGGATGAAGAAGTGTGGACACTCATTCAAAATTTGCAAAAAGATCCTAGTACATCTGATACATTTAGTTGGAAAAATGAGTCCTTATGGTACAAAGATGGCTTATATATTTGTAAGAATTCCCAACTAAAACAAAAGATTCTTTTGGAATTGCACACTTCTCCTTTAGGAGGACACTTAGGTTTTTAAAAACTTATCACAGGGTGAAGAAAGAATTTTTTTGGGATAGCCTTAAATATGATATTCAAAAGTTTGTGGCGAAATTTTTGGTTTGCTAGCAAAATTATTTTGAGACAATTAAGTTCCTGGGTCTTCTACAACCTTTATCCATTCCAAGTCAATGTTGGGAGGAGATTTCAATGGATTTTATCATAGGTTTACCTAAGTCCGAATGAAAGAGTGTCATCATGGTGTAGTTGATGGACTTACCAAGTATGCACACTTTTGTGCATTATCTCATCCATTTAAAGCAAGTACAATTGCCACTGCATTTATGGAAACAATTCAAAAGCTACATGGAAACCTGAAGATTATTTTAAGTGACAGAGATCCCATTTTTACTGGAAATTTTTGGATGGAATTATTTTATTGTTTGGGTACTCAACTAGCTCATAGCTCATCTTATCAACCTCAATTTGATGGTCAAACTGAGATAGTGAATAAATGTTTGGAAGGATATCTTCATTGTTTTGTATCTGATAAGCAAGCACAATGGGTCAAGTGGTTACCTCTCGTTGAATGGTGGTATAACACTTCCTTCCATACTGCAGCAAAAATGACCCCATTTATGGCACTTTATGGATATCAGCCACCGTCCATCATAACTTCTTTAAGAGAAAAATCTAAGGTTCAAGCAGTGGAAGATCACATCGAGCATCAACAAGAATTTCTCCAACTCTTAAAGGATAACCTAAATTTGGCACAAAATCGAATGAAACAACAGGCATATCAACATCGCAACGAGAGAAGTTTTGATGTAGGAGACTGAGTATTTTTACGGCTACAACCATACAAAAAAATGTCCCTAAACCAAGCTAAGAAGGATAGTAAATTATCGCCAATGTACTATGGTCCTTACAAGGTGTTGCGAAAGATTGGTACTATGGCATACAAATTGGAGCTTCCTGCTTCTTCGTGAGTGTATCCAATTTTCCATGTTTCATGCTTAAAGAAGGTTACAGGGGAAAAAATTCTTGTTCAAACAATATTGCCAGAACTTGATGAGGAACGAAAAATCATATTGGAACTTGAAATAGTCACGGAAACAAGAACTCGACAGCTACGAAATCGATCAATTTCAGAGTATCTCATCAAATGGAAGAACTTACCCACTGAAGATTCTACATGGGAGGATGAGAATTTTATAGAGAAGCACTTGGAGCTACTCAAGCATTGAGGACAACACTCTTTTGAAGGAGAGGGGCATGTTAGGTCCCTATATTACTAGTATAGTCCCTTATTGTTGTTAGTCTAACCCCCTTATTGTTATTGTTGTACCCCTGTAACCCCAATATTGTTATTATTATTCCCTTACATTATTATTGTTAGGGCATATAGGATTATATTGTGGCTCCATGGACTCCTATATATAGAAGGAGGTTTTGTCATTTTTATCATCCAAGAATTGTTCATTTATGTAATGTGAAGGAGGTTGCCCCCTCAAAGTGGCTTATTTCTAAGGCGTTGATATCTCTTTTCTTCTATTTTTGGAGCTGGTTTCATAAAAATTGTTTTGACTGTAGGATCATAACGTCATCATGTAGTACATCAACAATGAGTGTATCATGCATGTTTTCCAACCATCAACTAAGATATTCCACGTCGTTATCTAGTCTTCCAACCTTCATTAAGTACCATCATTAAGTGTGGTCATTCAAGAGTATGACATCATCACAAGTATGGCTTCATCAAGTATAATCCTTCACATCAAGGGATTGTATATTGGCACTTAGGGTTTATATCACCAATCAAGGCACATGATTGGCACTTGGTAAATTGTAGTTAGTTCAAGTGATTCTTAGGGAAAGAGCTCTTTGTCTTGACAACTTCGTGGGTTGACATCATCATTGATGGCATCCTTGTTAAAAAAGAGTCATGAAATCATCATCTAGAACCAGGCATCTCAAGAATATTGACATCTCGGTTAATGCCATATTGACATCAATGACAACCTTGACCAACAGGTTATCTGGTTAAAATATTTTTTTGCAACCTGGAATGATGTTGCAGGAATACATGATGACAATTGAGGCAAGTTTAACTATATAGATTGAATATATGTTTTTGGCAATCATGTAGTCAAGATGTTTGCATCGACATCTTGGGATTGAAAGGTAGCAATGTGAAGAGATAACCCAATTTCAAATTCGTACAATGAAGATCACTTTCAGAGAGAGTTATGGTTGTATTGAAGTTTGATAAGGATCAATATAATTTCTTCTTTGATGATAAAGAAATGAAAGTGATACGAACGCTGTCACTAGATTGAAGGAAGAGATACCAAGGAAAGAAGGAACCTTGCAACTATCTCCATGAATAATGGGAAGCCGATACTCTCACGAGAACAAGCTATAGAGCTTGTGGTTATGACTTCCCAATTGAAAGAAAGAAAGGAACTCCTTTCTGGTTGAGAGGGAGTGATGATAAACATCACTTGTGCATTCTCTTCTTCACGTGTCATGCACTTGATGAGGACTAACAACCATAAGTCTAAGTGAAGGCCATGGAGGGAGAATGGTGGAGGAATTGATAAAGCATTTATGGTTTCCTTGAGGATAGAAAATCCAAGAAAGGAAAGGAATTGACACTATTTGAGGATAGGAAAAGTATCCAAGAAAAGAGTGGTCGAAGAGGATTGGTATTATTTGAGGATTGAGAGTTGAAAAAAAAAGATAAGAATAGTCCTAAAAGGGAATTCCCGGTGAACATCCAGATGGGGTATGCACATTATAGGTAGTGTGGTATCTCATGTAAATTCTCCCAGCATAATTCTCTTGAATGAATTTGAGCTTATCAAGTTAGGCCTCAATGAAAATGTTGGTCATAATGTTAATGGTTACAAATGGCTTACCAATATGACTCTTCTTATGAGAATATTTCAATTTGAGAATATCCTTGTACCATTCATACAATTATGAATACCTCCCTAGTTAAGAGGGAGCGTTGGAGAATGTAACTAGTTTCAGTCTTCATAATTTGTACCATTATGTATTTTATGTAAAAAACAAAAGAAAAAATAAAAAGAAAAATTATTATTAATTTCTAGATATGCATGTTCTTTGTGCTTCTAGATTTTTGATTCAAAGAATCAAAGCCCTATTTTGAACATATTGTAAGAGAAAAACAAAATTAAATGTAAATTTTAGGATAGAAACCCCCTTAGATGCCAAGTCGCTCTTTCCCTAATGGACTTGTTTGCACCCCTTTTATCTCTATAAATAGAGGATAGATGGAGCTCATTTGGACACACACTTGGATGGTTTTGTTTTAAAATATCACAAAGAAGATGAAGAAGATGAAGAAGGCTAAAGTCTGGAAGAAGATATGCCTTGGTACATCTTTTGTTATTGGTTTCTTGCTAGTGAATCTGTTGGAAAGAAGAATGATTTGACTTGGCATCTAGAGGTGGAAACGTTTATGGTTATGGGTCTAGGATATCTCATTTGATCTAATTCTATAAGAAGATATTTTTTGGGTTATCCCCTTGGAGGGGTTTTGCCCTGGTTTGGAGGCTATATCGTGTGTTCTATTGTCTTCTACGATCTTCATGTTTTATGACAATTTCTTGATGAAGAAACAAAACATAATAACAAAATGATAATAGTTTCATAATTAATTAATCATGTAATGGAAATTTAATGATAATATTGAAAACCTCCCGATTTCCAATAGGGTCATCATGGATTTTGATATGATCATAAAACCTCTAACTTATTAGGTTTGAAATGATGTTGTTCGAAATCTCGAACCTTTGAAGTTTTGATATAATAAGGATTTTCTTTGACATGAACCAAAACCCTAGGTTTTGGTTAGGTCTACAAGGAAAATCCTTGTTATGAAAAATCCTAGGAATGAAACCCTAGGTATATATATTTCTTTGATTGAATCCCTAGCTTGGTCTAGGTTGATGTATGTCTAATATATTATATATTTTATAATCATATGATATGCTTATGCATGATGGTAATCTCCTAGAAATATGTGTTGACCAAATTTATACTGGTCATAAGTTCTAGGGTTTAGAGTCAAGCTATAGCCAAAGTTTGAAGTTCTAGGATGATGATTCAAAAGTCTAGGGTTTACAAGTAAACCCTAGCAGTGGTTAAATTCTCTAGTATGTGTATTCATCTGAATCTATATAATGTTTGTTGAGAATTTATAGATGAAAAATATAGGGCTTACATCGAACCCTGGTAGAAATTATTTATAATATGTTTGTTTTGATTGAAATCTAGGGTTTACATAAAACTCTAGTAGATAATTGATCATATGGCTTCCGAAAGTTATTAGATACCTTTATTTTTCTTTTGAATTATTTCTAGGGATCTCTATATGACAAAATTAATCTTCTGTCATCTTGATTGAATTGTTGATGTGATTTAGGATTTGTATCAAACCTGGGCTAGATGATTGAAGTAATGAAGTATAGTCTCTTATTGATTATGAAAAATCTAAATGATTCCACTACTATAAAGTTTTGTTATGACCAACTTCATGCTTCCATAGAAGTGGTTGTACTTGTTATCTAAGTTGTGCGAGTACATCATATTGATGAAGAAATCTATAAGAAAATTTAGTATGATGAGGCGGATGGAAGTCATGAAAGATTCTCTAACATCGAAGGAAGAAGTTAATCTCCCTACGTTAAGAGGGAACCTAAATAAAATAACTCCCCCTAGATTAAGAGGGAGGGCACAACATAAGTCTTGATTGGAGAATATATACTAGAAGAAATGTTGCTACATGTGAAGTACGGAAATGAATCTTCTCTCAAAGATTCAACTGATAGTCCTACTGAGATTAGTTGAAAGGAAACATTGAAACCCCAAAGGTTTTCTTTGATTATGTATTTGGAAAAGTATTATTGGTTGGGGTTTTGTTTGTTCATATGAATATCTTGAAGGATTTTATAGCATGTTGGTTACTAATTAGTTTGATTGGGAGAGATTGGTTATCCTTGATCTATTGGATCAACAGGTGTTGAGGCTTTGTAAGTGAAGAATTTCCTGGAAATACATCAGGCTGAAATTTTATGTTGATGTCTGGTAGGGAGGGTGGCATCAGGTGGATGTGCACCTAGTTTCTAGGGTTTATGGTTAGTAAGTAAGCATGATGGTACCTATAGAGGCTGAAAGCTTTAGTCCATCTTAGTCCCACCTGGATTGATTGCCTTAGTCAGGAGTCTAGTCCATGGCATTGCGGTGCCTAAATTGTTGAGTGACCAATGGATAGATTTCCCTAGTCAGGAATCTAGTCCATGGCATTAAAGTGCCTAAAAATTCTTCATAGTTCACATAGTTGAGATCTTCATTGTACTATTGTATTATGAATACTTCCCTAGTTAAGAGGGAGCGCTGAAAATTGTAACTAGGTTTGGTCTTCATAAATTGTATTTGATTCAATATTTATTGTACTTGTCAAAAGAATAAAGAAAATAATTTTATATTATTATTAAATGACTTGTTAAATCATGGGTTCCATGCTTGGGTCATATTATTTTTAGGTCAAAGTCCCCATTGTGTACTTCTAGGCTTTATTCTGAGTTTATAGAGTCATTGCAGATTTAAATTGATTCATATTGGGCTTCTGAATCATGTAATTAGGTCAAGTATTGAATCAAATATTATTTATGGGGCCTCCACATCAAGTTGACCTTCAAGTGATCCAGTCGGCCTCAAGTCTAGTAATTCAAACCCATTAGAAGCCTATAAATACAGGGATATCGAATTCATTTGTAAACATCTTTCTCTCACACAGAAATTCGATATCATTTGATGCATCAGGGAAAGCGCGAAGTGAAGGAAGGAGTCAATTGAACTGCGATTTTGGGAAATCTAATTGGAAGAAAATAGAAATTTTGGTTCTACTCTCTCTCTCTCACATGCTATAGTTTGGAAGATCAAAGTCTCTAAGTATTTTGTTGCTTCAATTGTTGAATCAATTGTTTCCAATTGTTGCTGCCAAGAGAAGAATAGGTCGAAGTTGAATCTGTTGGATGTTGCTGCCTTGAGAAGTTGTATTGGGTCAAAATCGAACTCCTAGAAGAAAGATCAAAGTATTTCCTCTAATATCAAAGTTCCAGAAGCAAGGTTGAAGTTTCAAGGTCGAAGAAATTGTTGCATAGTGTTGTTGTTTCCAGATTGAGGAAGGATCAAAAGGAAGGATGACTTGGTGTGGAGGAAGTCTAATTCAAGGTCTAGAGTCTCAAGAATTACTATTGAAGGAATAATCACCGACTGGGCTTTCCCCGAGATTGGGGTTTTTCCTTGGCTGCTAGCCTACATCTGGTGTCATTGATCTATGTGATTTTTCTTTGATATTTTCTTGATGAACTAAGAAGAAAGAAGATAATAAGAATGTAATAAGAACTAAACAATATCACAAGTAAATAATCAAGAATAAGAGAACCTTTATGCTTTTATGATTCTCTAACATGACTTGAACAATTTGCACATGTGTGGGCATAAATTCAAAATGACACTTCCACTTGTCCAAAGTGGATGATATTTATATCAATTTTGGTCCTCTCTAAAAAAGGAATTTAATGCAATCGTCATATCCATCAAATGAGTTGTCCCAAGGTTGAATTTGTCCCTAGTTACCAATTTTAACATATACTATATCCAACAAATATTTGGAATCCCTTGAAAAACCATTATTAATATTCCAAGAAAGTCTTAACACATTACAAGGGAAAATAAAATGCCTCTAAGCCAAATTTCGGAACCCCTACATTTGTCCCTTTATCTCTTTTTAAAGGAAATTTACATCCTAAGACAATTATGAGTAACTGTCCACAATCTTAACTACTTCTTAGCTATTTGAGTTCTTTAAAAACGCTAAAATCTAATACAAAATTACAAAAATGAGATTATTTCATTTTCTTAACAATTAACGTCATTTAGACTTCCGAGACTCTTGCTCCCTTGATGTAGCTTGTAACAACCCTGGTTAAAAATTCATGTAAAAAAATATAAGACCAAGGTCATGGGACACATATTCTAAGTTGAATGGTGGGAAAAAAATCCTAGTGTGGGTGTTCATTTGGTTTATTATGGCTATGGAAATTGGAAAAGGCTTTGGAAAGGCATGAGGCGTTAATTGGTAGTTTATTTAAGAAATTGAAAGAAAATAATGGAAAATTGAAGAAATTAGAGGTATCATTAATAAAAAGAATTCCGAGGATCAACTGGAAAGATTTTTATCAGACTTTTGTCTATTCACTTATGACTCTCATTCTATTCTCTCTCTCATGCTATTGGACACACAGAGTTTTCTTGGAGCACTCTTGGAGGAGTGTGGCATATATTGGATTTGGAGAAAGAAGGAAAAGGAAAGCATGAAAATGAAAGAGGACATCGGGATCAACAACTACAGTTGGATTTCTTTGCAGGTATCGAGTTGCATGTATGGTTTTCTTGCTAGTTTTGGCATGCATGGTACATGCATGTGGTTTCTTGGTTATGATATTTCATTGGCATGGAGATCTGCCTTGATTGACATTGGTTTTGCCTAGCCTTTCCATTTCCTAGATATTCATGGTGTTGTGGTTTTTAATTTTATTTATTTCTTTATTTCTTTATTTATTTTATTATATATATATATATATATATATATATATATATATATATATATATATATATATTTTAATTAATTAATTAATTTAATTATTTCTGGTTGGTTCTCATGTGCCTTTGGTTGTGGGTTGAGTTATTAGTTCCTAGAATCCTTGGTTTGTGTTTTTCCTTTCTAGACAATTCTAGGCTGAAGAACTATGCCAAAGCATCTAAGTTTTTTATTTTGATTTTTAATTGGATGACCAATGATTTGAAATTTAAATAGATATAAATATTAAGTATTTCTGAGAAAATAGAAGGGTTTATTCTTCATCCCTAAAATAATTAATCTTCAAATTGATTTGAAAAGAAGTGTTGAACTCTTAGTTAAACTGAGAGGGGGGGGGGGTGAATCAGTTTAACACATTCATGGACTCTTAAAATTTTTCCTTTAAAACTTATTTTACTTCATTAACACCTTCATTTCATGATCAACATAATGTGTGAGAAATCTTTATTTATGAGCAGCAATTAATAAGCAGATTAGATAATGTACCAGCATTCTTAATATGTTAGCAGCAAGTATTAGCAGAATAGATATATCATATCAACACATAGACATCATGCACATAGACACCAGATATACGTGGAAACCCATAAAGGGAGAAAACCACATCTTATTATTGTTGTGATGCAAAGGCAAGCTCCAACTCCCTCTCACCACCGATTTTCTGCAGGCACCAACCTACAGGAGGCTCCAACTCACTCTGTGTTACAACTGTATGAAGCTCCAACTCCATCATTACAGTAACTGTATCCAGCAGAGGTTTCACTTCAAGCCACATAACCATTTTATCAAGCTACAACTTGATGTGGAAGCACCAACTCCATCTATTTTCTCAAGTAGCACCAACCTACAAAGAGGCTCCTACCTCGGTCAACATAACCGACATCTATCAAGCTACAACTTGATAGGGAAGCTCCAACTTCCTTTACTCTTTCAAAAGAAAAATAATTTGGCTGATGCATCTTGATACGCCTGCTCTGCATCTTCTTCTCCGTTGTTCATCAATCCCCTATACAAACTCAACATCATCTCGCTCAAATTCTCTTCGGAATTATGCTCAACTCCTCCTATTCATTCTTCTTGCAAAATTTGCTTTATTCTCTTCAACTCTCTTTTAATTTACACAATCTCTTCTTCTCTCACTCTCTTTCGTCAACCTTCTCCCTTTGGATAGTACCCTGTTTTATAAAAAATAGCTTCATGGTTGTTTGTATTCTACTGGGAATTCGAAATGGACAACCATGTCTCTTTGCCTTCTGCCTTCTCATCTCTTTCAAATTTCACTAAAAATGTATAACTGTAGGTGTTTATTTTGTATATGACAGTTGGATATTTTCTCTTCGAGACTTGCCAATGCATCACAACAATATAAATTTAAATAAAACATTTACATTCAAATTTAAAATGAGAACCTAGCCATTCGTTTGTCTCTTGGCTTGGTGCGCATTTGTCTTTTCTCTGACTGTGTCTTTGTCCCTTTCTCTTCTCTGTATGCCTTTCTGTTTATGGCTGCTGCGTAACCTCTGTATTTGTGTAACTGCATTTTTCATTTTTATATCAGCGCTTTATATATAAATGAATCTGCTGACTGTAATTCTAGGCCATATTCCAACGATTTTCATGCCACGAGTGTCTTGTTGATGTGGAACATTCCGCAAGCGGAACAAACATATATCACAGTCGTATATTAATAATCGGCCTCCCGTTAAGCTGAGGGCTGTGGGTCTACAGATCACGCGACATAGTTTAATACCACCGCAACAATGTTATATATATACATATAACAACGCCCTTTCATATATACAAATAAGTAATTTCAACTCTCGGCATACATACAAACTTCCTTTTGAAATGACTTAAATCAATTCTCGGCGTAATATAATAAAAATTCTTTAAGCATATAAGAACTCCTTTCGGGCCCACTTGCCACGCTTCTTGATGCAATGAGTCTCCTCCAATTGCGATTGATCGCTCCTACTCCGATTGTGATTGATCGTAATCGCAACTTCAAATACTCTAATGCGATTGAATCACTTTTAAGTTCTTCCGATTGCGATTAATCGCAATCGCAAATTCCATTTGCATGTCCCGATGCTCCGCTTTGACTCCGATTGCGATTCAATCGGAAATCGCCAATCGCCTGAATTGATATCACTCAACTATTGCAACTCCAATGTGCTCCGATTGTGATTCAATCGAAAATCTCCAATCGTAGGAGTTGTATATCACTTGATTATCGTCGACCCACAAAATTCGATCCGATTCAATCGGAAATCGAAATTTAAATCGCAATGTTTTCAATTTCAACCTCCAAAGTTCCGATGCGATTCCACCGTAAATCGCTAATCGGGTAATTGCAATGCGCTTCCACCTTTGACTCTTCACATTTCCGATCCGATGTAGGGTCCCACCTTATAAAACTTGTTTTATGCGCTCCATAATATATGTGCCTTGACCTTTGGTTCTTTTGTTTTCGGGAATATTAATAATATGAAACTTATAATAGTACCTTTGTATATATTTATGCTTTGAACTTTGTTTATATGATGTGCTGCACATATATGTAAGGTGATGGATATATATATATATATATATATATATATATATATATATATATATATGTATCCTCCATCGGGGTAGGCGATTCCTGGAATTTATGTGCCTTGCCGCTTGGGGTTAAGCGATTCCCGAAATACGGTTCTGTGCAATTCCCAGAATATTTGTGTTATGTTAAATGTATAACGCCCGTTGGAGTGTGCGATTCCTGGAATATGGTTCTGCATTATATGCGTAATGCCCGGCTTGGGGTATGATTCTCGGTATTTTATAACTGCTCTGCCTCTGCCTGCCAAGTTTCCGTCGGTTTCGCTCTCGCTTTCTCCGTGATAACAAGCTTCGCCTCTATTATATTTGCTTCCTTCGACTTAATTTGCTTTATACGCTCCATTGTATCTACGTCTTTGCCTCGTTTCGTCTACGCTCTTTGGGTTCGTTCGTTTCAAATACGCTCTCCTTTGTTTCCTTCATTTGCTTCTTTGTTGTCTTCATAAGCATGATAATGTTTCGGTTTCAGAGCTATTTGTCTTACGCTCTATCTTTTAATTCATCCGCTCCTTGACTGATGCTACTCCTTAATTCTCCTTTTGCTGCCTTTGCTTCTTTAAATGAACTTGTCTCTACTGCTCGACTCTCTCTACATCTTGCTGCTATGCTGCTCTCTTTGCCTTGTTGTTGCCTCAGATGTTCCTCCTTTTCCATCTCCATTGCCATCAATGACAACATTTCCAACAGTCTCCCCCTTTGGCATTGATGGCAACACATCCACCAATAATCTAATGCTTCCTCCAAGTTTTTCTCTGTCTGGCTTCTTTTAGAAGATCCTATCTTCTGCTACTTGCTTTTCCTCCCCCTTTGACATCAATGGCAAAGGGTTTCACATTTCTCAGTGTAGATTATGTCTTTGCATTTCTTCTCTTTGATATGTGTTTAGGCCTTCTTCTTCTGACTGTGTATCTTGCTGCTCCAAACTGGTGTATAAGGGTTGTTGAGAGAACACTTTTGAGATTATTTGAACTTGTATAGACACATTAAGTCGATATCATTTCAAAGCATATACTTCTTGCACTTGTATAGAGAGTAGGTGATGACAGCCATATATAATCAGACTTGTATAATGCGAACTGCATTATTGGATCAAGACTTAAGGATTGTGAATGCTCCATGTGACATATAAATCTTGCTTCAGCTATATTATAATCTCTATTTGAAATCCATATCTGTTGAGGAAATTGTAGTTGGAGTATGTCTTCTTCTGCAATACTCATCTGCAGTACAGTATTTGTTCATTTTTTATGAAGCTAATATGTCTTTTATAGTTGCGGTTCACTTTCCTTGCCTGTTGGTGATGATTTGAGCTAGGATGCTGATAATAATCTTGCATTAAATAGCTGCAGATCCTTGTTACTGATATGAATCAACCAAAATTTGATCTAAGAAATCAACTCCCTTTACTGCTTCCATAATGTACTGTCACAACAAAACCTTGAGGCTAGATACATTCAATTTATTATTTAGACTTACTTATCAACCAAGCACTTTTCTTTATGACATAAGGGGTTATGTATGTCAGTGATCAATCTCTTTTCAATGGTGAGATGTTAGCAAATCCTTTCCGCTGAAGTATGTTCGTGATAAATCAATAACAGGTTTTTGAGCTTCAGCTGTCACAACTCATCCTTCATACTTTCGATACTTTAATTGTTCCATCATGATGATATTTCACACGAATATATTCAAGTTGTTTACTTGAGATTTTAGCCAACAGGCTTCACCCAGTTTGTGAACAATCTTCAAAAAGAGGTCTTGAAGATATATGTACTAACTTCAGGAGGGCATGCAATTATATATATAGAGACAGATAGTCGTCTAATGCATAATATATTTCTTTCAAATGTAAACCTAATCGCCGACTTTAGCACGCTCGGGCTGACCTTTTCTATGTCAATGCATAATACTGGGAATATTACCTGGAGGTTCTTTGCCATAGTTCTTTGATCCTCGTGGACTCAGACATACCGTCGTTCTTACCGATAATGCTTGGTAATATGTTGATAAGCATGCTGCTTTGTACTTGTCCATCAATAGATATTATATTTTGATAAACCTATGCCGAGATTTCACTTTAGCTTGCACATTTATCCTCCTAATTAAGACATCCTTCATAAATCTCTACTATAGAGCTTTCCATTGTTCACACCAAATGTTTATCGATACCCCGAAACTTATCTGACATCTTTAACCATTTGCTTATTCGCCATTCTCGTTCAAAGGAATGCCACCGCATTTTGTTTTCTAGCTTTAGGATCGGCCTAATCATTGCAGAAAATTCAACTGTTCTGAGATGATGATCTTCGGGAAGTCATGTTCAACTTCTTTGCTTGGACTCCTCATGGGCAGATCACTCAGAGATTTATCACTCACTTGATTGCATTCCTCCAAGGGAAATTTTCATAGATGAAAGATGTAATGATATAATGATGATAGGCTCTTCTCTTATTCCTCCTTCTTAAAGTGGTTCACTTTTTCATTCTGGCTGTATGATGCACACTGTGATCATCACTTATGTGCTGGTGTCTTCTTAGCTTACATGCTCATGGCTGATGTTCTCTCTACCACCAAGGCTTCTTGTTGTCTTCTCTTCTTCCATCAATCTGTCAGCTATTCAATACTTCAGATGATCTTCTTTCTCTTTAGTTCTCTGTTAGAGGAATTTCCTTTCCCTTCCTGATCTTATAGTTGCTCTCATTTCATGGGGCTCTTCTTGGATTACTTTTGAGGGGACTATCTATGAACTGCTCTCCCCCTGGGATGTTGCTTCATATTTGTCATTGTTTGGATATTTGTTTTGTTTTCTAGAGCAGCTCCCCCTGAGACTATGCTATATTCATTATGTTATTGAGATGATAGGCTCCCCTTTTCTCTTTTCCTTCCATACTCTATTGGGGTTCTTCATAATGTCTGCACTTCTTTTTGATTCATAGTTTTGTTTGATTGGATTGGATTTCATCATCTGTCTGGATTTCTTTAATATATGGGGCAGTTTACAGTCCTTTGCTTTGTGGCCAAGCTTGAGGCATATATAACATCTTACTTTATCAAAGTATATTTGAGCTGATGCATAATATTTCATTCCCCTTTTTGAACATAATCTACAATCAAAATATTTATGTCCAAATTCATTGCATGCATAATAGTAGCCATGGAAATGATTTGTGTACTTGGCGGAAGATTTTCCTTGCCATTTGCTTCGCTGAGGTAGTTCTTCTGCCCGCCGATCTTTGCCGGGTAATCATTGATTTCTTGGTTCTCTGCAATGTGCTCATCATGTCCGGTTTTGTGCGGTGAGAAACAAGTGATATTTTTCTATGAGGAAAGAAATTTTCGATATCTTCCAAATTTATTCAATTCATCTTCGTGAATATGAGCCTTCAGCAATCGATTGTTTCATCTTCATTCTTATTTGTTTTCTCGTCAACTCACGTTCTATCTCCTTCTCGTTCGGAGGAATTTATTCCGTCGCTTTCTATTGTTCTTTACAGCTTTTACACGAATGATTTTCTTGTTATCTTCATCCTTGGACTTACTGGTTTCACCTTCATATCCTATCCCGGCCTTTATGAGAGGTGACCTTTGAGCCTTTAGAATCTGGTCCAACTGTCCATAGCCTTTCATTAGAGGTGTATTCATTAATAGTTCTCTTTGGGCCTTTTCTAAGTTCTTTCTTAGGCTCACTACTTCTTCTTCCAATTTTTCACATTCAAGACTTTTCTCTCTCATTTTTTGCAGCAGAGTGTCTTCTACTTTCTTTGCCTCCTCAAGCTGTGTCTTTAGACCAATAATTTCTTTCCTATCTTCATATTCTCTCTCATTACATATTTGCACTACTGTCTTAAGGTCTTTGTTTTCCTTCTTCAATCTTTCTATTTCAGTCAAAGCAATGTCAAGTTTGGCTTTTTCTTCAGCTATAATTTCTTCATGGTTCTTATCTCCATTCACACTGGTAGGTACCTAATTTGATTGAATATTTTCCTGTTGACATGAATTTTTCTTCTTCTTGATTCTCTTCTCCTTCTTGTTAGTGTAGTCCTTCGTGTCTACTCCATGCATGAAGTGCAATCTATCCCAGATTTCTTTTGCAGAGGTTAAATCCATTATTAACTTAAGATCCTTATTATGAAGACTATTGAATATCACACATTTTGCCTTGGCATTCCTATGTTGTTCTTTCACCGCGGGGGAGTCTGTGCAGTAACCATCACATACAAGCTTCCATACTTCAGGTTCATAAGCCAATAATCCTGTTTTAACCTTATCTCTCCATTCAGGAAAGTTTGTTGTATTTAACACAGATACATTTTGATAGTCCAAGACTTAACCATATATCCTTCAAGCTATTAAGCTTACACCAAAGGAACCGGCTCCGATACCAATTGTTGAACTCTTAGTTAAACTGAGAGGGGGGGGGGGGGGGTGAATCAGTTTAACACATTCATGGACTCTTAAAACTTTTCCTTTAAAACTTATTTTACTTCATTAACACCTTCATTTCATGATCAACATAATGTGTGAGCAATCTTTATTTATGAGCAGCAATTAATAAGCAGATTAGATAATGTACTAGCAGTCTTAATATGTTAGCGGCAAGTATTAGCAGAATAGATATATCATATCAACACATAGACATCATGCACATAGACACCAGATATACGTGGAAACCCATAAAGGGATAAAACCACATCTTATTATTGTTATGATGCAAAGGCAAGCTCCAACTCCCTCTCACCACTGATTTTCTGCAGGCACCAACCTACAGGAGGCTCCAACCTCAATTCTGCAAGCTACAACTTGCAAGGAAGCTCCAACTCCCATCTATTTTCTGCAGGCACCAACCTACAGGAGGCTCCTACCTCAGTCAACTACAACTGACATTTTATCAAGCTACAAATTGATGTGGAAGCACCAACTCCCATCTATTTTCTGCAGGCACCAACCTACAGGAGGCTCCTACCTCAGTCAGCTACAACTGACATCTATCAAGCTACAACTTGATAGGGAAGCTCCAACTTCCTTACTCTTTCAAAAGAAAAACACTTGCCGATTTACCTTGGATATCGGGACCGTTCGTACCTTCTTCTCTCGTTGTTCATCAACTTCATATCGACCAAACCATCTCTCGCCAAATTTTGCGAGATTCTTCTTTGCTCACTTCCTTCCTTATTCACATTCATTCTAAGGCAGCCATGACCTTTCTTTTTACTCTCTTTTTAATTGCCATTACATTAATTTTCACCAATAACCCTATCCCTTGATATTACCTCATGTGGTACAAAAATAACATGGTTATTGTATTCCATCGAATTAAATGGATGTGTTGGGCCTTAGTTTTGGTCTTATTTTGCTCAAAGAAACTTACTAATCCATCTATTTCCCATCCATTTTCCCTTCATTTATTCCATTTTTATGTATATTTGATATCTATTCAGGTATTTAATTTTAATTTTTCAATTTCTAAAGTTTTTATGAAAGTTTGGTTTTTAGTGCAAAATTGGCAGATTCAGAAATTCCCGTAATAGCTCTATGGTTGATGTGGTTGCAGGACACTTGGGCACGAATTGAATGCATGGATGGACAGCTTGGCAACTAGGATTAAGCCAACTAGGATTAAGCCAGCTCTGCTTAGTTCGAACAGAACAAGCTTTATTAGGCCCATTTGGTGCTAGTCAATCATGACTAGTCATTCAGAAATCCCATAGAAATAGGGCAGTTTTGAGATTCTATGGGATTGGTCATATTTCTTGGGATAAGAGTAATGAATTCGACTTATATAGGTGGATGAGAGTAGATGGGTTTGTTTAAGTGAATATAGATCAGTTTGTTTCACGAGACTTCTTATTTAAAGCCAAAACTTTGATGGCTTATGTATTATTGACTTATTATACTTTTATATTGTGACAACTTTGGATTGAGGAGTTAATTTGAAGACTTGTGTTGTTATTATTTTTCTGTTCAATGCTATGGATGTGTAACTGAAGTTAAGCTTCTGATATCATTTATCAAGTGTGCAAGGCAAGGGTGGAAGGGCCCCCATTCCAAGCTAAGTACACTTTCTTGTTAACTAGTTTTATTTCCTTGTAATCTGATGATTGTAGAACTGGTTTTTCAAAGCTTTATTTCAGATTGCTTCATGGTTCATGCATAACGATTGATTTCATTAGTTCATAGCTTATTCATCACTTTATCAAGTTGGAAAAATAGGTGTTCAAGTTGAACATCCCTTGTACTAAAATGATGAATTACAACTAGTTTCTTTGGTTTGCATGCAAGTAGTTTCTTATTGTGATTTTGAGTATTGAGATGAATAAATTATGATGAAATACTTTATGTGTCTCTTAAGTTAAGAGCTTCTTTCATTAACAATTTATCCATCTTAAGTTCTTGGTTTTAATCTCTGATTCATTAAGTGATAGTTGAGGTAAAGGTGGACTTCTTGAGTCAAGAATCATCTCAATATTTTTCCTCTACTTTGAACAAGTTGAATTAGAGTTGTAGGATGTATTACTTTTGAATAAATTATCTTTCAAGGTTTGATTATATTAGATATTCACATATAGTGAACTTGCCTCAAAGCATAAACAACCCGGATTGATAATAAATAATTGTGTTAGTTTAGGTACATAAATTAGCTCAACAATGGCCATGTCTCTTTGCCTTCTGCCTTCTCATCTCTTTTCAGCTCACTCAGAAAAATGTAACTGTAGGTGCTTATTTTAATATGACAGTGGGATATTTTCTCTCTTCTGGAGACTTGCCAATGCATCACAACAATATAAATTTAAATAAAACATTTACATTCAAATTTAAATGAGAACTCCAGCTCATTCGTTTTGTCTCTTGGCTTGGTGCGCATTTGTCTTTTCTCTGACTGTGTCTTTGTCCCTTTCTCTTCTCTGTATGCCTTTTTGTTTATGGCTGCTGCGTAACCTCTGTATTTGTGTTACTGCATTTTTCATTTTTATATCAGCGCTTTATATATAAATGAATCTGCTGACTGTAATTCTAGGCCATATTCCAACGCTTTTCATGCCACGAGTGTCTTGTTGATGTGGAACATTCCGCAAGCGGAACGGACATATATCACAGTCGTATATTAATAATTGCCCTCCCGTTAAGCTGAGGCCCGTTGGTCTACAGACTACGCGACATAGTTTAATACCACCGCAACAATGTTATATATATACATATAACAACACCCTTTCATATATACAAATAAGTAATTTCAACTCTCGGCATACATACAAACTTCCTTTTGAAATGACTTAAATCAATTCTCTGCGTAATATAATAAAAATTATTTAAGCATATAAGAACTCATTTCGGGCCCACTTGCCACGCTTCTCGATGCAATGAGTCTCCTCCAATTGCGATTGATCGTTCCTGCTCCGATTGTGATTGATCGCTCCTGCTCCGATTGCGATTGATTGCAATCACAACTTCAAATACTCTAATGCGATTGAATCACTTTTAAGTTCTTCCGATTGCGATTAATCGCAATCGCAAATTCCATTTTCATGTCTCGATGCTCCGCTTTGACTCCGATTGCAATTCAATCGAAAATCGCCAATCGCCTGAATTGATATCACTCAACTATTGCAGCTCCAATGTGCTCCGATTGTGATTTAATCGGAAATCGCCAATCGCAGGAGTTGTATATCACTTGATTATCGTCGATTCCACAGCTCCGATCCGATTCAATCGGAAATCGGAAATCGCAACTGCAATGCGCTCTTCAATTTCAACCCTCCAAAGTTCCGATGCGATTCCAATCGGAAATCGCCAATTGGCAATTGCAATGCACTTCCACCTTTGGACTCTTCACATTTCCGATCCGATTGGGGAGGGGTCCCACCTTATAAAACTTTGTTTTATGCGCTCCATAATATATATGCCTTGGACCTTTGGTTCTTTTGTTTTCGGGATTAATAATATGAAACTTATAATAAAGCGCTCCTTTTGTATATATTTATGCTTTGACCTTTGTTTATATGATGCACTGCACATATATGTAAGGTGATGGATATATATATATATATGTATCCTCCATCGGGGTAGGCGATTCCCAAAATTTATGTGCCTTTCCGCTTGGGGTTAAGCGATTCCCGGAATACGGTTCTGTGCAATTCCCAGAATATTTGTGTTATCTATAATGCCGATTGGAGTGTGTGATTCCTGGAATATTTTTGTTATGTTTAACGCCGGTTGGAGTGTGCGATTCCCGGAATATGGTTCTGCATTATATGCGTAACGCCCGGCTTGGGGTATGATTCTCGGAATTTTATAACTGCTCTGCCTCTGCCTCTACTGCTTCTATCGTTCTGCCTCTGCTTCTCTCTCTGTGATAACGGTTCTGCCTCTATTATATTTGCTTCCTCTGACTTAATTTGCTTCTTTGCTGCCTCCATTGTATTCGCTGCTTCCTTTTCCTGTTTCTGCTTCAGCGCTGCCTCCTTTGCCTGTCTCTGCTTCAGCGCTGCCTCCTTTGTTTCCTTCATTTGCTTCTTTGTTGTCTTCATTGCCATGATAACAGCTCTGTCTCTGTAGCTATTTGTCTTACGCTCTCTATTTTAATTCATCTGCTCCTTGACTGATGCTACTCCTTAATTCTCCTTTTGCTGCCTTTGCTTCTTTAAATGAACTTGTCTCTACTGCTCGACTCTCTCTACATCTTGCTGCTATGCTGCTCTCTTTGCCTTGTTGCTGCCTTAGATGTTCCTCCTTTTCCATCTTCGTTGCCATCAATGACAACATTTCCAACAGTCTCCCCCTTTGGCATTGATGGCAACACATCCACCAATAATCCAATGCTTCCTCCAAGTTTTTCTCTGCCTGGCTTCTTTTAGAATATCCTATCTTCTGCTACTTGCTTTTCCTCCCCCTTTGACATCAATGGCAAAGGGTTGCACATTTCTCAGTGTAGATTATGTCTTTGCATTTCTTCTCTCTGATATGTGTTTAGGCCTTCTTCTTCTGATTGTGTATCTTGCTGCTCCAAACTGGTGTATAAGGGTTGTTGAGAGAACACTTTTGAGATTATTTGAACTTGTATAGACACATTAAGTCGATATCATTTCAAAGCATATACTTCTTGCACTTGTATAGAGAGTAGGTGATGACAGCCATATATAAATGGACTTATAAACAAAGCTAACGACTATTGGATGCATTTCAGATTGAATGCTCATATGACCTATAAATCTTGCTTGACTATATTATAATCTTCATTTTGAAATCCATATACGGTGAGAAATTGTAGTTTGAGTACTTTCTTCTCCTGCAATCTTTCATCTGTGATGTGATGTTGTTCATTTGTGATGAGCTCAATATATCTTTATAGGCTGCAGTTCACTTTCCTTGCACAGTAGTGATGATTTGAGCTAGGATGATAATAATAATATTACACTAAATAGCTGCAGGTCCTTGTTACATATGTGATCAATGAATTAACCAAAATTTGATCTAAGAGATCAAATTCCTTTACTTGCTTGGACAATGTACATTCAAAAACAACCCTTGAGACTAGATACATTCAATTTATTGTTTAGAATTACTTATCAACCAAGCACTTTTCTTTATGACATAAGGGGTTATGTATGTCAGTGATCAATCTCTTTTCAATGGTGAGATGTTAGCAAATCCTTTCTGCTGAAGTATGTTCGTGATAAATCAATAACAGATTTTTGAGCTTCAGCTGTCACAACTCATCCTTCATACTTTCGATACTTTAATTGTTCCATTATGATGATCTTTCACACGAATATATTCAAGTTGTTTACTTGAGATTTTAGCCAACAGGGTCACCCATTTTGTGAACAATCTTCAAAAAGAGGTCTTGAAGATATATGTACTAACTTCAGGAGGGCATGCAATTATATATATAGAGACAGATGCTGCTTCAATGCATAATATATTTCTTCAAATGTAAACCTAACGCTGATCCTTTAGCACTGCTGCTGACCTTTTCATGCTGAATGCAGATAATACTGAGAATATTACCTTGAGGTTCTTTTGCCATAGTTCTTTGATCCTGTGGACCTGTATCATACTGCTGCTCTACTGATAATGCTCGGTAATATGTTGATAAGCATGCTGCTTGTACTTAGCCATCAATAGATGTTATTTTGATAAACCATGCTGAGATTTCACTTTTAGCTTGCACATTTACCCTTAATTAAGACATCCTTCATAAATTCTACTGTAGAGCTTTCCACTATTCACACCAACAGTTATCGATATCCTGAAATTTATCTTGACATCTTTAACCATTTGCTTATTCTACCATTCTATTCAAAGGAATGCCACTACATTTTGTTTTCTAGGACTGCTCCAGAATCATTGCTGCTTTTCATACAATTCAACTATTTTAACATAATGAACTTCAGGACGACATCTTCAATTTCTTTGCTTGGAATCTTCATGGGCAGATCACTCAGAGGTTTATCACTCACTTAATTGCATTTCTTCAAGGGGACTTTTCATAGATGAAAGATGTAATGATATAATGATGATAGGCTCTTCTCTTATTCCTCCTTCTTAAAGTGGTTCACTTGTTCATTCTGGCTGTATGATGCACACTGTGATCATCACTTATGTGCTGGTGTCTTCTTAGCTTACATGCTCATGCCTAATGTTAACCCTACCACCAAGGCTTCTTGTTGTCTTCTCTTCTTCCATCAATCTGTTAGCTATTTAATATTCCAGATTATCTTCTTTCTCTTTAGTTCTCTGTTATAGAAATTGTCCTATGCATTCCTGATCTTATAGCTATCCTCATTCCAAGGAGCTCTTCTTAGACTACTTTCATGGGGACCTTTTATGAACTGCTCTTCCCCTGGGACGTTGCTTCATATTTGTCACTGATTAGATATTTTATTTTCTTCCTAGAGCAGCTCCCCCTGAGACTATGATGTTTTACATTATGTTATCGAGTTGATAGGCTCCCCCTTTCTCTTTTCTTTCCATACTTTATTGGGGTTCTTCATAATGTCTGCACTCCTTTCCGATTCATAGTTTTGTTTGATTGGATTGGATTTCATCATCTGTCTGGAGTTCTTTAATATATGGGGCAGTTTACAGTCCTTTGCTTTGTGGCCAAGCTTGAGGCATATATAACATCTTATTTTATCAAAGTATATTTAAGCTGATGCATAATATTTCATTCCCCTTTTTGAACATAATTTACAATCAACATATTTATGTCCAAATTCATTGCATGCATAACAGTAGCCATGGAAATGATTTGTGTACCTGGCGGAAGATTTTCCTTGCCATTTGCTTGCTTGAGGTAGTCTTCTCATTTGCTGCATCTTTTGCTGGTAATCATTGATTCTCTTTGTCTTGCAATGTGTTGCATCATGTCCTGGTTTGTGGCAGGAGAAACAAGTGATATTTTTCATAGGAGGAAAGAACCTCCTTTGACATCTTCCAAATTTATTCAATTCATCTTCAGGAGCATATGAGCCTTTAGAAACTGATTGTTTCATCTTCTCATTCTTATTCGTTTCTTCACAACTCACGTTCCTGCTGGTTTCTGCTTCTGGAGGAATTTGCTGGGCTGCTTCATTGTTATTTACAGCTTTTACAAGAATGATTTTCTTGTTATCTTCATCCTTGGACTTACTGGTTTCACCTTCATATCCTATCCCAACCTTTATGAGAGGTGACCTTTGTGCATTTAGAATCTGGTCCAACTGTTCAGAGCTTTTCATTTGAGGAGTATTCATTAATAAATCTCTTTGGGCCTTTTCTAATTTCTTTCTTATGCTCACTACTTCTTCTTCCAGTCTCTCACATTCCATATTTTTCTCTTTCATTTGTTGCTACAGAGTGTCTTCTACTTTCTTTGCTTCTTCAAGCTGTGTCTTCAGACCAATAATTTCTTTGCTATCTTCATATTCTTTTTCATCACATATTTGTACCAATCTCTTAAGGTATTTTTTTTCATTCTTCAATTTTTCTAGTTCAGTTAGAGCTGTGTCAAAGTGTCAAGTTTGGCTTTTTCTTCAGCTATAATTTCTTCATGGTTCTTATCTCCATTCACACTGGTAGGTACCTCATTTGATTGAATATTTTCCTGTTGACATGAATTTTTCTTCTTCTTGATTCTCTTCTCCTTCTTGTTAGTAGTCCTTTCAAGCCTCTCCATGCACAAGGCAATCTCCACCATTTCTTTTTCATAGACATAAATCCATTAACTCAAGATCCTTGTTATGAAGACTATTGAATATCACACATTTTTCCTTGGAATTCCTATGTTGTTCTTGCACCGTGGGAGAGTATGTGTAGTAACCATCACATACAAGCTTCCATACCTCAGGTTCATAAGCCAATAACCCTGTTTTAACCTTATCTCTCCATTCAGGAAAGTTTGTTGTATTTAACACAGGTACATTTTGATAGTCCATGACTCAACCATATCTCCTTCAAGCTATTAAGCTAACACCAAAGGAACCGACTATACCAATTGTTGAACCGTAGTTAAACTGAGAAAAGGGGGGGGTGGAATCACTAATACTATGGGACTTCAAAACTTTTCCTTTAAAAACTTATTTTACTTCATTAACACCCTATTTCATGATCAATATAATGTGTGTGACAATTCTATTTATGAGCAAGTAATTAATAAGCATTAGATAATGTACCAAAGTACCATTACAAGAAGTGGGCAAGTATTGCGTAATAGATATATTGCGTCAACACATAGACATCATATAGACAACATAGACACCATATATGCGTGGAAACCCATAAAGGGAGAAAACCACATTTTATTATTGTTGTGATGCAAAGGTAAGCTCCAACCCCCTCTGACCACTGTTTTTCTGCAGGCACCAACCTACATGAGGCTCCTACCTCAATTCTGCAAGCTACAAATTGCAAGGAATCACCAACTCCCTTCAATTTTCTGCTTGCACCAACCTACAGGAGGCTCCAACCTCAGTCAGCTACAACTGACATCTATCAAGCTACAACTTGATGTGGAAGCACCAAATCCCATCTATTTTCTGTAGGCACCAACCTACAGGAGGCTCCGACCTCAGTCAGATACAACTGACATCTATCATGCTACAACCTGATAGGGAAGCTCCAACTTCCTTACTCTTTCAAAAGAAAACACTTTCTGATTTACCTTGGATATCAGCTCTGTTTTGTACCATCTTCTCTCATTGCCTGTCAACTCTTATATCAAAACTCGTATCATTCCTCGCTCACTTCTTCTTTGCTCAGCTCCTCCTTATTCACATTCTTCTTACAGCTTGCTTATTCTCTTCAACTCTCTCTAATTCTTTTGCACACTCTCTTCTTCTCTCACTCCTTTTCGTCAACCCTATCCCCTTGGATATTACCCTGTTTTATACAAAAACAGCTTCATGGCTGTTTGTATTCCACTGGGAATTCGAAATGGACGGCCATGTCTCTTTGCCTTCTGCCTTCTCATCTCTTTTCAGCTCACTCAGAAAAATGTAACTGTAGGTGCTTATTTTAATATGACAGTGGGATATTTGCTCTCTTCTGGAGACTTGCCAATGCATCACAACAATATAAATTTAAATAAAACATTTGCATTCAAATTTAAATGAGAACTCCAGCTCATTCGTTTTGTCTCTTAGCTTGCTGCGCATTTTTCTTTTCTCTGACTGTGTCTTTGTCCCTTTCTCTTCTATGTATGCCTTTCTATTTATGGCTGCTGCGTAACTTCTGTATTTGTGTAACTGCATTTTTCATTTTTATATCAGCGCTTTATATATAAATGAATCTGCTGACTGTAATTCTAGGCCATATTCCAACGCTTTTCATGCCACGAGTGTCTTGTTGATGTGGAACATTCTGCAAGCGGAATGGACATATATCACAGTCGTATATTAATAATCGCCCTCCCGTTAAGCTGAGGCCCGTGGGTCTACAGACCATGCGGCATAGTTTAATACCACCGCAACAATGTTATATATATACATATAACAGCGCCCTTTCATATATACATATAATGTAATTTCAACTCTCGGCATACATACAAACTTCCTTTTGAAATGACTTAAATCAATTCTCGGCGTAACATAAAAAAAATTCTTTAAGCATATAAGAACTCCTTTCGGGCCCACTTGCCACGCTTCTCGATGCAATGAGTCTCCTCCAATTGCGATTGATCGTTCCTGCTCCGATTGCGATTGATCGCAATCGCAACTT
Organism: Pinus albicaulis; assembly: GCA_034641835.2. Classification (NCBI taxonomy): domain Eukaryota; kingdom Viridiplantae; phylum Streptophyta; class Pinopsida; order Pinales; family Pinaceae; genus Pinus; species Pinus albicaulis. Next base: position 909,604,996 of record CM076570.1, read on the forward strand.
CAAATACTCTAATGCGATTGAATCACTTTTAAGTTCTTCCGATTGCGATTAATCGCAATCGCAAATTCCATTTGCATGTCCCGATGCTCCGCTTTGACTCCGATTGCGATTCAATCGGAAATCGCCAATCGCCTGAATTGATATCACTCAACTATTGCAGCTCCAATGTGCTCCGATTGCGATTCAATCGGAAATCGCCAATCGCCTGAATTGATATCACTCAACTATTGCAGCTCCAATGTGCTCCGATTGCGATTCAATCGGAAATCGCCAATCGCAGGAGTTGTATATCACTTGATTATCGTCGATTCCACAGCTCCGATCTGATTCAATCGGAAATCGGAAATCGCAACTGCAATGCGCTCTTCAATTTCAACCCTCCAAAGTTCCGATGCGATTCCAATCGGAAATCGCCAATCGACAATTGCAATGCGCTTCCACCTTTGGACTCTTCACATTTCCGATCCGATTGGGGAGGGGTCCCACCTTATAAAACTTTGTTTTATGCGCTCCATAATATATATGCCTTGGACCTTTGGTTCTTTTGTTTTCAAGATTAATAATATGAAACTTATAATAAAGCGCTCCTTTTGTATATATTTATGCTTTGACCTTTGTTTATATGATGCGCTGCACATATATGTAAGGTGATGGATATATATATATATATATGTATCCTCCATCGGGGTAGGTGATTCCCAGAATTTATGTGCCTTTCCGCTTGGGGTTAAGCGATTCTCGGAATATGGTTCTGTGCAATTCCCGAAATATTTGTGTTATGTATAACGCCGGTTGGAGTGTGCGATTCCCGGAATATTTGAGTTATGTATAACGCCGGTTGGAGTGTGCGATTCCCGGAATATGGTTCTGCATTATATGCGTAACGCCCGGCTTGGGGTATGATTCTCGGAATTTTATAACTGCTCTGCCTCTGCCTCTGCTGCTTCTGTCGTTCTGCCTCTGCTTCTCTCTCTGTGATAACGGTTCTGCCTCTATTATATTTGCTTCCTCTGACTTTATTTGCTTCTTTGTTGCCTCCATTGTATTCGCTGCTTCCTTTGCTTGTTTCTGCTTCAGCGCTGCCTCCTTTTCCTATCTCTGCTTCAGCGTTGCCTCCTTTGTTTCCTTCATTTGCTTCTTTGTTTTCTTCATTGCCATGATAACAGCTCTGTCTCTGTAGCTATTTGTCTTACGCTCTCTCTTTTAATTCATCTGCTCCTTGACTGATGCTACTCCTTAATTCTCCTTTTGTTGCCTTTGCTTCTTTAAATGAACTTGTCTCTACTGCTCGACTCTCTCTACATCTTGCTGCTATGCTGCTCTCTTTTCCTTGTTGCTGCCTCATATGTTCCTCCTTTTCCATCTCCGTTGCCATCAATGACAACATTTCCAACAAGAAGAACTTACAAACAGATATAATTTACTAAACAATCATACTAAACTTTTAATTTATCATATATAGAGCAAATGCATATAGAAAACTTCTATAGCCAAACAAAACACATTCAAAATATTACAGAAGGAAACAATTAAAAGATGTAAAGGAGTTATCCCAAACATACTATTCAATAAACTAATCTATTTAAATGATTATAAATTTGCATGGGATTGTAGAGAGATTGATACTCAATCTATTCTTACCCAAATCTCCTATGTTACTTTGAACATGTGCAGAAAAAAAAAAAAACAAATAACTGGAATAACTCATGGAGATACACAAGTTGCTTCAGAATAAATCCAAAATCCTTCTGTTATCTTCTTAAATAACTTAGAAATTTACCGTCATATAAAGGCTCATCACAAGGGTTCAACCCTTTGTCCTTTGAATTACAAAATACTTATAGAGTTCAAATCAAAATACCTATACTTGAATCAAAAATTTATTACAAACAAATTATCATCCAAACTTTTTTGGATTTTTACAAAAATAGAAGTGAAAAACAACAAATCTGAATTGATTGAATACTTTGTACATATTTTGAGGACTGTTGTTGATGACTGCAGCTAGAAATTTTCTTTTATGTTTACTGCACCTGTTAATATGTTGTCTGTTCCTGAAATTTATCATTCTATTCAATTCGATGAGCTCACATAATTTATCCCATCTCTTTTCATCAGGTATAGAAAACTTTAACAATTTTTTGTATGACTCATCAACTTCATTGTATTTTTAAAAAGTAGGCCTAGTTAGAAACACATGCTTTATTTCATGTTGAATTAGAAAATAATAACTTAAACCTTCAATGAAATATTTTCCAGTTATAATTCCTCTGATTTTGGAAAATTTAGTCTTGTCCACTGCTATCTCATGTAACCTATGCTGATAATCTTCAAATGGAATCCATTTTTCGCCTATACCCTACAAACCTAGGAGTCATTTCTGATGAAGAGTATTGAATTTCTTGTGAATTTTTTTAATTTGAACCTTTAAATTTTGGAACTTATTCTCAAGTTGTAACATTAAATTCTTCTTGGTTAGAACCTTTCTTACCTCCAAGATAACTTTAAATTTCATCTTTTGTATTGGAGTTTAAGACTTTGATTATCCTTGTGGAACCTCCTGGTTTATCATCCATGTATTCTTTTATTTCTGTTACTGCTACTTTTCATCTTTGTAATAAATCTTCTTGTTCAAAAATAATTTCAATTGAAGTCCATAACTCAATCACTGATGCATTAATATTAATCCATGTATTTTTTTTGGCTTGAGCAATAGTTTTTGCTATTAAAGATGCATTTTCATAAACTTCTAATTTCTTAGTTAACTTAAAATTCTTTTGAATTTAAGCTAAGTATGCATTATCAGTTTTGGTTTTCTGTTCTTGAATCTTTGGAGTTGCATCTTGAGGTTTTCAATTTCTTGATCCTTTAAAGATAAGTCTCTCATGGCCTTTGACAATTGTTCTACTGAATTGGTAGACTGTGTCTCTACTGTGATTGTTGTTGTTGTGGATGTCGCTGCTGTAGAAGGTGTCCCTATGGGAATGGCAGCTGAAATACTGAGTTGTTGCTCTTTTTATTTTAGGAGTGTTTCTATATCAACTTCCATCTTCAGAATTTGAACATTTTGTTCGACTGTCAATTTTAACCTATTTTCCTTTTATTTTTCTAGTTGACCAACTTCCTTAGCTTGTGGATGTTATGTAGTAGGAATTTTAAGGTGCTTCCTCAATGCTTGAATGTTAGCATTTTTATTCTTTATAATCTCTTTTTCTGCCTTGATATCACTAGGATTATATCCTAATTTGATCACCAAATATTCAAGTGATTTGATTCAAGTATCTTTAGCTAAGGATGACATTCTCACCATTTTTAACTATGTGTGAATATTGTTCAAGGAATCTTGTACTTTAGAGGTTGTCATAGTTGAAATGGTCAACGTAGAATATATCATTTCACCTGCTTGTTTATGAATGTAAATTTGATCAATCACATGAATTTTCTTAGTATCAAAAGAAAACATGGATGTTTTATAATCTTCTACACGTTTAGGGACTGGAAATTTGGGTTCTAAGAAGGCTAACTGAAATCTTCCCTTTTCAGTGTCAAGTGCAGGAAAAATTCTATGATGGGTAGTTGAAGAGTGTTTCCAAAGTTCATAATAAGCAGTGGCCTTCATTGCTTCATTCTTCGTTTTAATTTCTCTGTATCTGGAAAAAATATTTTTTTGTATTGTATCTTGAGTGAAATATGACATAAGAGAATACATTGTGATCTCTTCAAATTGTGGAAAGGAAGTAGTATGAAAAATTGAAAACACCATTATAGCCTGCTCTTGCGAATTATTTTCTTCTAAGGACTCTTCATGAGTGTTTGTTTTCTTTCTCCTTTTAAAAACTGTGAATTTTCTAGCTTGATTTTCTGAGTGTGTAGGAGATATAATTTATCTAGATATTTTAGTTTATTTTGTTGAGGAACTGGAGTCTATGAAGTTGTCTGACTAAAAATTTGTTCCTCAACTTCCTGTAATGCATTTTCCTTCCATTCTTCTTTATTTTCATATTGTTCTATCTCTAGCCTGGTTATATGTTCATAAGGTGTTGTTTTCTGCTCAACTCTCAACCTTGAAATTATTTACAAGGGATCATAGGACCAAGTAAAACTCAACTTGAATTTCATCTGCTTTAACAAATTATCTGACTCCTGTGCTGCTACTCTGGTATTAATAATTAAAGGGCCAATCTGTGCCTTCAGCTTGAATCCTCCTTTATGCTTCCTGGATACAAAATGAAAATCATCCATGTTCATTATATTCCTAATGTATTTGAAGGAAAAGATTCTTATTGGCACAAATACTGGTAACCTATAGGGAGGAGGTTGAAACCATATATTTTGATATTTGTATAATTCTTGTAAAGGTAAAAGTATCCAACTTTGGCTTGCTCGGAAAGTTGTAGAATGATTCTGATTTAAGGTGAAATCCTTGGTATTACATCATTGCTGAGAAGACGTAAGGACATATGAAAAAATTGGTTTACAAATTCACTAAAGGAGTACTCTTTTGTATTCTTTCTTACCAAGGAAGTCTAGTGAATGAACGATTGAGGTTTTCCTTGTGCACCTAACTTCTGTAGTGGGAATTTAAACCTTTTTTCTTGATGAAATAAAATAAAATACACAATAACTAATTGGTTTTTGAATGATCCTTCAATAGAAAACTATAGAAATTAATCATGAATAATGTCTAACAGAAATTGACTGTAATTAAAAATAAATGAAGGCTTATTACCCACAGAGAAAAATGAAAAAAATCCCAGTATCACTTCATCTGCCTACTGATCAATAGGATTACCTAACAAATAGGTAAACATGGAAATAATTTTCCTTGAAATTTCTCAAAAAATTGAAGTGGAATAGGACGGATTAGTTCTAGGAAATTTATAATTTTCAGGTAGGAATGTATCAAAAATACGAGCTCTTTGCTGAAATGTAAGTTTTTGATAGATATCCATGAGGGAATCAGTAGAAAATGGGTTCATAGGAGCTTGGAAATTAATTTGGATTGATTGGCATATGGATTCAAGTGTAATGGCAAGTAACACTTCATTGTTTTGGTCAATTACAACCCTTTGACTGGGAAGATACTTGAAATGGCACCAGGTGACAAATTCTGGGAAGGTATGAGTTTGGGGAAAGATAAATTTAGGCAAGAAAGACTCCCAGATACTCAATTCGTCACTAGAATCTTGGAATTTCTAGTTTTCCCAGTTGTGGAGTTCATAAAGATCGAACTCGGACTGGGCCTCTATGATTTTAGATTGGGTATTGACGAGAGGGAGCTCATCTAGTTTGATGACAGAGGGAAATGTATGGATTTCTACAACTAATTTATACTTTCCTTTATGAGAATATATTGTAAATAGAAAATTACTAGCTATGGTGTCAAATTACTAGGCTATGGTGATCACTGGCATAGAAAGATGATTGCGTACTTGTTAAATTTGGGGCCGCACTTGTACTGTTGCAAAAAGAAATGGTGGAAAAGAGTATGCAGGGTAAGGATATTTTTAAAAAGAGGAGGTTTAAATGAATTAATAGATTATAAATAATTTGGGCACGTCTAATTAATTTACTAGACGTTGGTGGGAAGAATTATTTATCTAACGATTACATATTTTTCTGGAGGGAGCGAATAACAGAGGGACAAGTGGCAAGGTATGAGCAAGAGTGAGAGTGGAGGCAGGACATAAAAAATGTTTTTTGGAGTGGGGGGTGAGTGGTTAATGGTTTTAGAGCGTGGGATTCTGAACTCATTGTGGGGTTGCCATGTATGGTTCAATGGTTTCAACAAATCAAATTTTCAAACCCCCTTGTTAACCTTCGAAAATGCGGGGGGGAGTGCCCGAATTCATCCTTCGCCATTGATCCGGGCAGGAATGATCTCATCCATTGATTTCCAATTGAAAATTATCACTATGTGACATGATGTCAAATCAAATTTATTTATAATAAAATAATCCTTCGAAACATAAAGGATTAAAATAATAACAATACAAAATAAATCAAAGTGGCATTTTAACTAGCCTGCTAACTTAGGGATTTTTCATTTATTTATTTTTATATCGCTTTTTCTTCTTTTATTTTGATTTTTGTTCATTTATTTTTCTCATTTCTTTTTTATTCTCATTTTTTTTTCTTTTCGAATATAAAGGAAAAGGTAAAAAGCAAACTAGGGTAAAAATAAGTTACAACAATTGAAAAAGCACTCTAAAATTCTTGTAACATCTTGGGTTGAGTTACTAGCCCCGGAAGCCTTGATTGGACAAACACTATGGAATCCCTTGGTGGGTTGAGTTACTAGTCTTGGAAGGCCTGGTTGGACAAATGCTTTGGAAACCTGGTAGCAGCCATGGGTTTAGTTACTAGTTCTGGAATCTTTGGTTGGAACATACACTCTAGAGCCTTGGAAAGCTTGGGAGATACCAATCTAATGGTGGTTAGTGATGTTAAACCATGAGGTGGAATCACTGGTTTAGGGTTGAGGTGGTTTTGCCTCTGGAAGCCTTGGTTTGGTTTTGATTGATTTGTTTTATGAGATTCGACATTCATGCTTGGAATATGGCACCTGGATGACTAGCTGAAAGAAAGATGTTGATTTTTAATGTACCTTGGACAAGTGGTTTCCCATGGGTTAGTCTCTACCTAGGGAAAAGTGTCCAAAATAATTATTTTCCTAAGTGTGACTTTATTAAGTGAAAGTGAATTTATAAGTGGTAAAGTCAATATTAAATTATAAAGTGAAAGTGACTTTATAAGTGGTAAAGTCATTGTTAAATTTTAAAGTGAAAAGTGACTTTAGACTTAAAGTACAATGTGGGTACTTTATTTAATGGGTGAGTTAAAAAATAGAAAGTGAGAATTAAATGCACATTTATTCTCATCCCTTGATCTAAATGAATCTGAGCCATTAGATCTTAGGGTTGCCCAAAAGTCATTTAGGGAAACAAAAGGGGAAAAAGAAAAGAGAGACTGCATTCATTCATTCTTCATGAGCAGATTGGAGAAAGGAGGCTGAGAGCTGGAGAAAATTTCTGAAAGAGAAATTTGTTGCAGCAAGTTGAAGGAGTGATTTTTGGGAAAATATGGGCACGAAAATCAAGGCATAGAATACTACATAAGGTATTTTTCGAACAACATTTAATGTTGTGAGTTGCACACAGTTCGAGGTTTGTATTTGAGCAATAAATAACTAAATCCATAAAGTCCGTACAACAGTAAGGAAATCTGTACAGTTCATATGGAATCTGTAAAGTACACTCCGCGTCCGTACAATATTGTTTCAGCTTCAATTGGGCACATAAATCAAGGCAAAGTGGGCACAAGGTGTTTTGGGCTGAAGAGATAAGTTGTATCTTGTTGTTTTGTTTTGTTTGCAAATGTATTTTTCTTGAACTTGAAAGATAAATAAATTTGAAGAGCTCTTTAACAGGTTTTCCATGGAGAAGATTGAAAGGGTTTTGCCTGGGTCTAAGTTGACCAAAAATCTGTGTGTATTTTTTATGTGTTGCTGGTCTGTTTATGTCCAGATTTATTTTCAACATGTGTTGACAGTCCCATGTGTTTTAATCTGAAAAATTCATTTCCAGAATTTTTTATGTTGAATGTAAGTTTTTGGGAAAGGGAATTTAACTGAATGGGAGTGATAAGGTGAAAATATAACTGGGTTGGGATTGCAGGAAACTTTTTAGTCTTCAAATTTTAACAAAATATTTGGTTCATCCTAGTCTATGTTTAGGTGGTACGTGGAAGTCCCTAACTTGGTTGGAATTTTTATATATTAATAAGAGGTATTTTCTATTGTGATCTATGAGCATATGTATTGATTATGATGGAGACATTATGGTTGAGTTTTCATGGTTTATATGTGGTTATTGTTGGTTATATGATGTATATTGTTTCTGTCTCTTGACATGTTTGATGAATATGTGATTGGTTATTGAATGCATGACCTAATATATGTTATTGCAGCAAATATGAGAGGGCATTATACCTCCTTGAAATTTCTTAGATAAGTATGAGACTCCTATGTTTGTATGTGTATTTATGACCTATAGATTTCATGTTTGTCATGTGTTTGATGAAATGAATGTCATGGTTGGGCTTGGTTAGGTTAATTCCTTGATCAATTTTGGTGTTATAGGATTTGTCTTGGTTTCTTTTATTGTCTCGGAAATACTCATCAAGTTCCAGGAAGTGGTTTGGAGACTAGCCCTGAAAAAGTGGCTTAAATCTCGCGGTCTTTGGCACAAAATTGGATGAAAAAGACTGTAGTACCTCCCTTGCAGGCACTGTGGGAGTGACTGGAGGGTTATAGTCGCATGAATTCCTTGTCATAGGAGTGATTGGGGGTTTAATTCAATGAAATGCTAGGTTAACTCAGGGGTTGGGCACCTGGAGTGGTGGATTAGCTCTTGGGGGTCCTATAGCACCTAAGGGAGGTCTGATAAGTGTTGGTTTGTCAATTCCACTTCCTTAACTGCACTTAGGTACTTGAATCATATCATAGTAACTCTTAGTCACATGTTTACCCCGGTGGACCGGTTAGCTTGGGTAAATGTGGGAGAAGGGTGTTACATAGCTCCCTCCCTTGATGTAGCCCCAAGTTATACAACTTGAATGTTTAATGGAACCACAATATTTTGGTACTTTTTCCAGAGTTCCAAATCAGGAATAGGAGATTGGACCATTATTTTATAATCCATATTCATATTAGTTAACTTAGCATAATTTGGATTTTTTGTATGCAAAGTCTTGATCTGCCAAAGCAATTGAAAATCTCTTTGCAAATAATTCACTATGGTCGAGCCCTTCAAAGTTGAAGTTTTATCATTTGATGAGTTTACTTTACTTTTGGCCTCTAATAAAAAGTGATTGATATTGTTCTAATAAAATAATATTTCGTTGTTTGTCCCAGCAGAATGGCAGGCATGCCATAACTCTTTGATCAAAATTGTAATTGAAAAGTGAAATTGATTATTTGACTTCTCCCAATTTGTTCTGTGTTTTTCCTATACATATTCTGCTGCACCATTTTATTGATTTCCATTACTACAGTGCTCTATCTATAATATCTATAAATATTAGCTCTCGAGAAGATTTAACATTCAAATAATCAATAATTTTTTTTTTCCATTTGTGTGCTCTCATGTGCTTTGCTTTTGTTTGCATTAAAAACCGTCTCGGAGGATTTTATCATAGCCTTTTCCTCTACAATAACATTTATGTGGTCCCAAATAGCTCGAATCTCTTGAATTATATTGTCCCAAATGATTTTCCTTGCCTAAATTAAAGACACATTCCCTTTGAGTTTGTCATTCAACTCTTTAATTTCTACATATGTTTCTTGGAAATTATTATTCAATTGATTTGTATTCTCTTTTGCTATATTGAGTTTTCTTTCTTTTACGCTTAACTATCCTTTAGTAACATCCAAATCCCTTTGCATATTCTTTAGTTCATCTTCTAATATTTTCAATTCATTCATGACTCTGGTCAGTTTTTTTGTAGGATCTTCTGAGTTGGCTGACACTATAATGATGGTATATACATGTTTGTCCATTTTTTGCTGCAACTATGTAAATTGTTTCTTGAGGACTACAATCTCTTTATTTCTATCAAGTACCTCCTTTGTCAAAATTTCTTTTTCCTTATCCACCAAGGCAATCCATGTCTCTGCACATTCTCTGTAATAGGGATCTTCAGCTTCTTTCTCAATGATTGGACTTCTAACTTTGTATTTTGTAACAAAGCTTGAATTGCTGCTCTATCTTCAAGATGCAAGGATATGGAATCTGCCTTCTCATATTTAATCTAATATATTACTTTTTCCAAGAGTGTTTTTGCTTTTCTAGCTTCCAGAGAAGTATTTCCAAGAACATTATATAACAATTCACCTATCTTTCTATGAAAATTGATCTTGTTAGGGAGAGGAATGCCTTTAGCATTGATAGATAAATATATTGTCTTGAAATTTATGCATGATGAAATAGATTGAGTATCTGGGTGGGTAAGAGACAATTTCAACCGATTCCTCTCAAGGTCGATAGCTGATAGGAGTTTGGTTTGGTAATTTGATACTAACTAGGCCTCCAATTGTGTTGCAAAATTACTCCTTACTTTAACATTTCTCTCCTCAAACTGTTGAAATTCCTCCTGTAAAGAATTAATGGAAGAAGCCTCCTCATCAGTAGGAATTGTGGATGAAGGTGAATGTTTTGTATCTCCCAATTATACTTGGACCCTATTTCATTTTAGATCTTTTCAATCAACTGAGAAAGATATTTTGCTTCAGTTTCTCCTCCATGAATTTTGGCTTTCTTGCTAGATTGTGAGTCTCCAATATCAACATCCATAAATTCTAGAGCATTCCTCTTCAAACTGTGAAAATTTCATATATTGCAATAAATGAAAAATATTCTTCTAATTGAAAAATTGATTATGTAGTTTATTTTCTACGACAAATACCGAATAAATTTACTACTACAATTTTCACAATAAATTAATGCGGAAAATAAAATGATGAAAATAGGGAAATTATAGCACACACATAGAAAATATTGACATAGTTATTTTTGGACAATTGTCCCCAGAAAAACCCAATGTGGGAAACTAGTGTAGGAGATGAGGGTTTTCTTATTAATCTTTAGCAACAATTTGAGTACAAGAATTCAGATAACCAAACGTAGGAAACATACCGAGAGAAATTTTGTGATGAATTTCTCACTCTCCACAGTGACTCCCTGACCCCGAGATGGACCCTCTACCCATACGTTGTTGCCTCTGCGTCACTCTCTACGAAGTGAATACACAGAGATATAGTGGACTGAGTCTCTCCTCACGTTGCCTCCTCTTGAATTCAATTTTCACTTACCATACCTCTATTGATAGCCTCTCTCTCTCACCTACTACTCACCTACTCGCTCTATATCCTCTACTGAATCTCAACCACTGAGGAAATTGATCTTCCTAGGAAACTAAGTAATAGCACCGGTGTGTTCTCCATCTACCCATTGACTTATTCTTATAATATTTTTTTGGAGCACCAACGACCAAGATTAAAACATAATCGATGGCCCAAATTATTTCCCTTTTGATATATGTAAGTTTATAGAACATTCACACCATGAATTAATTAATCATATTTCTTAAGTTTAGACTTACGAAATATTATAAACTAATTAATATATCTAGTTTAGTCATATCTAGGTGGAATTTCCTAAAACGATTTATGGGTATTGGAGAATCCATGTATTCCATCCTCTCCCCCAAATCTCGTGGCTAGAACACATCCGATGCTACAAAAACTAACACTCCCTCTTAGCGAGGAAAGTGTTCTTGTGTTGCAACTACTGCCACAATACGTTGTCTCAGCACCATCTCCTGTCACGCTGCTAATATCTGGCCATACTTCCCACCAACCATTGGACAACTCTGATATGATCTACATATGTGCTACTGATGACCATGCCGAATTGCTGCAAACAATGCATCTACACTGCAACTCCCTCTCATCTATTGTTGCTGTAACTAAGAAACATATGTTTTTTCTAATGAAATGGGTTTTCCACCATACCCATATGTTCCCTGAACTGGATGAACTTAGCTCTCCCTAGAGCTTTCGTGAGTATGTTTGCTACCTAATCTCTTGTGGGAATATACTCCAACTAGACTGCCCCACGTTGTACATAGTCTTTGATGAAATGAAATATGATATCAATGTTATTCAACCTATCATGAAATATTGGATTCTCAGAGAGTTTTATAAAACTCTGATTATCGTAGTAGACACTGGTCACTCCCATGTTCTTCCTGAACAAACTCACGAGCAAATTTCTAAGCCATGTAGCTTCACATGTAGTTGTGTTGGTCGCCATATATTCTGCTTCTGTTGAGCTCAACACTACTGACTTTTTCTTCTTGCTGCACCAAGAGACCATCCCTAATCCAACACTGAAGCGATACCCGAAGGTACTTTTCCTGTCCACTGAACTGCCTACCCAATCTGCATATGTGAATCCGCATAAACTGATGTCATCCCCTCGAGTATATTTCAACCCATACCTGACTGTTCCACACTCATATCTAATAATTTCCCTAGTTGCTTCCCAATGTACCATTTTTGGTTCCACCATGAATTGACTAAGGGTATTGATAGTGAAACAAATGTCTGGCCTAGTGTTAACCAGATACATGATCGACCCAATGAGCTACCTGTACAAGGTGGGGTTGAATTCCTTGTCCCCTGATGCATCTATATTCTTCCAATTAGTTATCATGGGTGTCGTCATGGGTCAGAAATCCTACATTCTGAACCTCTTCAGAATATTTTTAGCTTTTCTCCCTTGCCCAAGGAAGAACTCCTCATTATTCTACCATACTTCCAATCTTAGAAAATACTGCATCAACCTCATATCCTTCATGTCAAATTCTTCTTCAAGGTTCCTTTTGCAGTCCTTTATGAACCTTGATGATCTTTTTAAAAAGAGATCATCCACTACAAAACCTGAATGAGAGGCTCATTCTCCACCATCAAATCATAGAGGTTTGGATATGCATCACTCTTGACGAATCCCAACTATTGTAAGTAACTGTGAATCTGACAATACCACGCTTTGGGTGCCTACTTGAGCCCGTATAGGGCTTTCTTTAATCTACATACATGAGTGTGCTTCTCATGAATTTCAATGCCTTCAGGCTACCCTATATGCACCTCTTCTTCTATCACCCTGTTCAAGAATGTTGTCTCGAAATCCATCTGGTGAATCTCCCATCCCATCGACGCTGCTAGGGATATAACAGATCTGATGGAGGTATATATAGAAACTGGGGCAAAGGTCTCGTCATAGCCTATCCATTCCTTCTGTGCATACCCCTTTTCCATGGATCCGATCTTGTACTTCTCTACACTGCCATCTGAAACATACTTGATCTTGTAGATCCATATGGAACCTACAACTGATCTGTCTTCTGGCTCGACACTACCTCCCAGACATCATTTGTCATGTTAGATTTATACTCCTATACCATGGCATCCACCCACACTTGATTTTGTGTGGATTCCTGAAAGATGGAGGGTTCTACAACCTGAGCTACCAAAGCTTGATATTTGTCAGGCTGCCTACGGTGTCTCTTGTCCATCCTAAGAGCTCCAAAAAACTCCTTTGCATCTCTTTAGGTATGACGTACTAATTCTCTACTGGCTCTACCACTAGTAGTGGTAGGTTTAGCCAGTTCCTCCTCATGTCCCTGTTCATTTGTCTGCTGAGAACTCCCTTGATCTCCTAACCATGAGGAGATACTAGTACTAGTCAATTTACTTGATCCCTATGACTATCCTCCTATTGGTCCTACTTGTTGTCCTTGTTTTTGGACTAACATAACTTCTGCAGACTGATCATTTGCAGTCATATCTCGAGATCTCCTAAAAGCTATGTCTTCCATGAACTTTACATCTCGTCTCACTATAATATTCCTACTACTAGGAATGTAGATCATGTATGCCTTTTAGGTCTCGCTATAATCGACAAGGAACCCCTTATCTACAATTTGATCCAATTTTCTCCGATTTTCATCTGGCACGTGGCAGTAAGCCACACTTCCAGAAATCCTCAAGTGACTCACTTCAGGATTCTTTCCTGTGAAGACTCCCTCTGGCATTTTCTTCCCCAATTATTTATGAGGTGTTTTGTCTTGAATGTACATTTTTGTGTTACATGCTTCTGCCCATAAAAATATGGGAAAATATTGATCATATAACATGCCCTTTGTAGCCCAAACTATCATTTTGTTCTTCTGCTCCACTACTCCATTCAGTGGAGGGTTATATGGATTTGTCCATTCTCTTTTGATGCCTTCCTTCACACATAATTTTGTGAAATATTTATCAATGTTATATTCACCACAATTATATAATCACAACACCTTGATTGTTTTCCCTGTCGCGTTCTCTACAAGTGCCTTGAACTCTTTGAACCGATCGAAGACATCCTTTTTGGTCTTTAATAAATAGATCCAGGTTTTTCTAGAATAGTCATCAATAAAGGTGACAAGGCATTCACCACCAATAAGAGCTCTAGTGGACATAGGGCCACAAATATCAGAGTGTATCATTCCTAACACGTCATTTTCTCTACTGTCACTTCTCATAAATTCTTCCTTTGCGTACTTTCCAAGTACACATCCTCTACATACATCATCATGCTATGTGTTGATAACTGGAACTCCTTTTATAATTTCTTTGAGCATCTTGAGTGCTCCATGGTGTAAATGTCCCATCCTCTTGTGCCATAACTCGTTCAACTCCTTCCCATTGCTACTATCACTCCCTATCAGTGCCATTGGAGAATCGAGCTGCAACCTGTATAATTTTTTGCTCCAAGATCCAATCTGTTTCACCTTTTTCCAGCTAGAGTGTTTGACATACACTTCTTCCCTACGAAGTGTACACTGTACCCCTTGTCCTGTAACTGGGACACTAAAATTAAGTTCATACCCAATCCTAGCACATGAAATACATTAGTAGCATTGGTGTTGGTTCTTGTTTATATATGAAACTCTATGGTTCCTCTCCCAACCAGAGTACATTTAGTTTTGTTTCCCATAGTGATATGGAATTCCATTTGCTACTCCTGATAGCTAGAGAAATATTCTCTAACTTCTGTCATATGAGCTGAAGCTCCACTATCTATATACCAGACACTAGGTGATGTTGAACCTAACAAGAAAGAAAATTCATCCTCCAACCTGGAAGATAAATCTGAAGCATCCTAACTGTTGATTATTTCCATGAAATTTTGTGCTATTTCTCTTTCCCCCCAATGTTGATTATGCTGCTACAAAATTGTTGCGTCCAACTAGAGATATGCTCTGCAAAAGATACAGTTTCTCCCTTTGCCTTTGGTAAACCTCGATTTGGAGAAATCATATTTCTTTGTCTCTCTCTCAGAGAAATAGAATTTCCTCAAGAATTTTTGCCTTCTTGGCCAAGAAATTGCGTTGCCTCTGGGGAATTCAAACTGCTGCTTACGCAGATCAGTGACCCTCTTTCTCTTCTTTTATATTGAGATATTTGGATGATCATGTAAGCTCTGATACCATGTGAAAATTTCATCTATTGCAATAACTAAATAATATTCTTCTAACTGACAAATTGATTATGCAGTTTATTTGCTACGACAAATATCAAATAAATTTACTAATGCAATTTTCACAATAAATTACTATGGAAAATAAAATGCTAAAAATAGAGAAATTATAGCACACACATAGAATGTATTGACACATTTATTTTTGGAAAATTTTCCCTAAAAAAACCCAATATGGGAAAACCAGTGCAGAAGATGAGGGTTTTCTTATTAATCCTCAACAACAATTTGAGTACAAGAATTCGGACAAATAAAACAGAGGAAAAATATTGAGAGAAATTTTGTGATGAATTTTTCACTCTCCACAACGACTCCCTGACCTTGAGATGGACCCTCTTCCCATACGCTAGTGCCTCTGCATGACTCTTTGCGTAATTAATGATCAAAGCTCTCGTGTATTGTGTCTCTCCTCACATTTCCTTCTCCTGAACTCGATCTGCACTTCCCAGACCTCCGTTGATTCCCTCTATCTCACCTACTACTCACCCTTTGGATCCATCTCCTATACTGAATCTAAGCCACTGAAAAAATCGATCTTCCTGGGAAACTGAGTAACTGCACTGGTGTGTTCTCCATCTACCCATCAACTTGTTTTTATAATATTTTGTTGGAGAACCAACGACCAAGATTAAAACATAGTCGATGGCCCAAATTATTTCCATGTCGATCCGTGTGAGTTTTTAGAACATTCACACCATGATTTAATTAATGTTGATTAAGTAATCATATTTCCTAAGTTTAGACTTAGGAAATATTAAAAATTGATTAATAAATCTAATTACGTCGTCTCTAGGTGGTATTTTCATAAACAATTTCTCGGTATTGGAGAATACATGTATTCTATCATCTCCAACAAATATCGTGGCTATAACACATACGATGCTAAAAAAATTAACACAAACATTTTTCCTTGGGAAGAGGAGTTTCTACGTCTATCTTCTGTTGTTGATCCTCCATACCAAAATTTTCCAGTTTTTCCATCTCTATTTTTGCTACATGGGTGTATGGTGCCCAAGTTATTTCTATTCATCTTTTGGAAATTACTCGATGAGGATCATAATTCCATTTTTCCCCTTGTCCAAAACCTAATTATTTCATCATTCTTTCAACTTCTCTATTGTTCACAATAAAATGACCAATTGTTCTAGGTAATTTAAACAGAAAACCTTTGTGAGTTGGAAAAAATGGTCCTAATACACATTTAGGATATGTCTGATGAATTCCAAAGAAAATATCCTCATGGGTGCAAACACAGGAAACTTGTAAGGTGGGGTCTCTACACCATATAACCTTATTTTCAAACAGACTTCAAAGATATACCAGTGAGTGACCTTGGTATATTTTCTCAAATGCAACAAGGATTTTTCTTGTGGAAGAATTATGAGGGCGGGCCAATTATTCATAATCTTGTATACAACTGGCATAAAATAAGATATATAATAGGAAAAGCCTTCATTGTTCTCTTTTATTCTAACAATATTGGTCCAATCAATGAAAAATTTCTTTTGTTTATTATAATTATAAATATTTAACCCCAAATCAATAAATTGATTGACATGATAGTATAGGAAAAGGTAAATTAGTAGAGATGGATATCTGAAGCATCCAGTGATGTTGAAATTTTGAAATTGGAGGTTAATGGAGTATTCTCAATAGGAAGGAGTGTATAATACAATGCGTGGTTGTATCATTAAATGAAAAAACCCCAAAGCTTGGTGATTGATGATACATGTATCATATTTTTGCAGAATACTCATAATAACTAAAAGAATTTGGTCGAGCAACTTCTGGAAACAGGGTTATAGGAAATTCACTGGTTGTTGGAGGGATGGTAGAGTTTGGAGGCAGAATGAATTTGAATAGCTCCTTCCTATCCTCTTCAGAAATAGATTGATAAGTGACTAGGAGGGAGCCATATATAAAAGTGGTGTAATTGTTAGAATTTGGTAAATTTAGGGCTTTTTGAATCAACTGAAGGTGACTTGCATAATTTTTTTTCCTGGAGAATTCATCACAAAATTTATGGAGGTGTCCTTAAATTCAATTTTGTTGGAAAATAGGCTCTTGCAGACTTCCATGAGGTTTAATGGATAGACAGGATCAAAAATATCTCTTTCTATATCCATTAAAGGAATATGGGAGGTTGACACAAAAAGAGTAACTGCCTTGGCCATTTTATCAATTTGTTCCATAATTGAAGATAAGGGTAACTGAGTGATATTGTTACTTGGATTTTAGAAGGTCAGTGCTACAACTTAGAAAGAAGAGTGAAAGAGAATTTTTTTCTAGAAATGAAAAAAACGAAGAATTGAATGGGTTTCATTTCACAACATGGGGGGAAAATGAAAATGTGAATACAGACGAGAATGATGTGGAAAGATGAAGTGGAAGCGAATGGTGATGTGGGGGAGTGAGTTGGCTCACTTGTTACACGCTTGCATGGAGCTTGTTAGCACTGGTATTTACATCCCACCTGTTGTGCATCATATGCATATCCTTTTATTTTTCAAATATTTGAAAATATAAAAATAAAAATATTGGAAAATATGTTGAAGTATCAAAATATTATACTTTAGCATGAAAAATAAGTATGTTCATCAATATCTGAGTTAAAGTTTAAACATTTAAACTTTATAGTAGTGGGTTTGGTATTTGATGTTAAACATTGATTGATTTGATTGGCGGAAAGCGCTGATAATTAAAATCTTTATCAAAAGGCCCAACCCACAAGCAAAACTAGCGCACCAGATACCATGATGAGTGCCTCTGCAGTTGACTGGGTCGACTGCGGGGACAACAGAGATGAACGGCAGAGATTGACTGTGGGGGCACCAACTAAATTTTTCCTCCGTACCTCAAGAGCCCCCGCAGTGACGTAAGATGTTGAGTTGGTCACAACTGTCTTCCACGTCGGGTAGAATCAACGGTTTGCTGGCGCATCTTGTTAGCATTAAATTTAAAACCCGTACCACCTATTTAAAGAATATTTTTATCTGTTTTTCAAATTACTTGTGATTTGTTACGCTGCACCCTGTTTTATCTTTCCGCCACCTGCACAAATTTGACCACCCTGTGAACTATTCCTGCAGAGTTTTTCAACCATGGCCAAACGATCATCCCTATTAGGTTCAGCTAGCCATATCCCTCTCATGGATACAGAGAGGGATATTCAAGGTACCCTATGTTCTATAATTCACCTCCCTTTCTACCAGCAAGTTATCTTGAATGAGAATGCTTCCCCTGTGTATTTTGCCATGGTCAAGTCTGGAATTTTGTCTGCATGCATTCCAAAGACCCATCTTTTTCCTGAGTTTATCTATTGGTTGGTGTCTTTCATGTATCCAGGGAAGTGTTTTGTCATGAATTCCCAAGGAGAGAACGTTTTGTAGGTGTCTACCCAGTTAATCTGCCAAGCCCTTTGCTATCTTGAGTCAGAGTCATCCATCCAATTTTATGACGATTCGATGGTACAATATTATGATAATATTGCAGGTGAAGAATTTAATCAATTCATATTTTATTTGAAACCTGACATGAAGCAGTTTCATCCAAATTGCAAAGAGTTTGCTATGGAGGTTTTTGACGTTGAGACTCGTCTAGTATTAAGTAATATTGCAAAAATTCTGGGTAAAGAGGATGATAAAACAATGGATAAATCAGTCCTAGGGATGTTTTCCATGATGATGAAGCCAGGAATGGTGCTGGATATTCCATCATATTGGCAGGAAGCATTCAATTCACAGTTGATGAGCCTTTCATTAACAGGTTCATTCAAATTTCCTTCATTGATTGTATACTTGTTCTTATATCAGAATGTGGAAGAATTCATGCATTTAGGTCTAAATATTATGGATGTATAAATAAAAGAAGGAAATCAGTGATATTATAGATAGATGTAGTTAGAAGGGAGAAAAATGAGGTTGGGTTGTTTGATTTTGCTAGCTATTACATGCCAATTGCATATAAAATATTGAATGGAAGTCCTCCTCCCTATTTCTTACCTAAAGCTCAGGAGTTTATGCATTTAGGAAATAATTGCAAATATGGAGATTAGTTTGTTTTTTAGGAATATTCTGAAATAAGGCTATATGGAGCAAGTGTTGAGCCTTATAGACTCCCAAAATTTGTACCAATGAGGCTTTTTGCTTTAGAGTTCATTAGACAGAGTCTAAATTTTGATCAGGTTCATTTCGTGCCTATGAAGAAAGGACACATGTATAAATTACCCATGGTCGTAGGCCCTTTCATAGTAAATATGAGGCAGGCATTTGATGAAGTAACAAGAATGTTAGATGAGATGCATATGCTACTAGGAGAAAGTTGGGCTTATGACCCTTATAGTGTGATTTCAAATAGAAGAATTGAGAATGGGTACTCTGCTTTCATCCATGAAAGTAGGCTAGAACAAGAGAAGATATCAAGTAAAGGTGTGATGAGTTCAGTAGATGCAAACATTCAAACTCCCATCATAGTAGAGAAAATAACTAAAAGAACCAAAGAAGTAGTTATTGATCTAGATGATGAGGAGCAGGGAGCCAAGAAGAGAACGAAACTTACTGAAGAACCTATATCTAGTTCACCTGGTTTTTCTTTACATTTAGGAGAAGAGAAAAATGCCCCTGCTTCACCTAGGAGTCAGGAAGCTTCTCATGAACAAGTGCCCTTGATCAAACAACTATTTTCACAAATTGAGGAAAGAAATCATAGGATGAAGGTTAGCATGGAGGCCCAAGTTGAACATCAAGTTGCTGCTGATCAAACAAGATTGTTGACTGTGATGGATCTTGAGAAAGATCAATAGAGAATTGCCCTGTCACATCCTACAGATATGTCAATTGGTTCTTCCAACAGTTTCAACACTGTAAATGTAACTGTGGATGTGAAGAAAATTCCATTGATGGATAAAATGAATTTGCATATGCAAACAGGTCAATTGATTGTATATGACCTCACAAAGACTAATGCAATGGCAATAAAGGCAGAGAATATGTTGGGTAAAGTGATTAAACAGTTGAAGTTAGAGAAGGCTAACTCAAGAGCCTTAACAGTTCAGAATGAGGAATTGAAGAAAATCATTATAAAGATTGGAGTAGACCCCAGTGACAAGACTGTTGTGCAAAAATTCATGCAAAGTGCTGAGGTAGAAATATCCACATTAAGGAAAAAGTTAAAATTACCTACTGGAGAACATTCAATGGCTGCAGAAGTTGCAGAGGTAGAGAAAGAAAAGGAAAATCTGTTGCAAAAACTCATGCAGAAGGATGAAGAACTCTCCAAAATAAAGTAGACTACAATTTCATTGAAAAATCATAATTGTACTTTTGTTTTTCGTACATGTGATGAAGATCCTCAAGCACAAATTCTTCAATTAAATACTGAGTTGCAGATGGCTAAAAGAGATCGAAAGAAGGCTCAAACAGATCTAGAGACTGCAACAAAGTTGATGAAAGTCATAGAAAATGAAGTTGACAAATACAAAATGGATTTCCGAAATGCTGAAGCTGAGATTAAAAATATCAAAAAAACAATGAAAGGAAATCTCTCACTGATACAAGCCAAGGATATCATATGGATTGATATCGTTTCAGAAATGAAGTCTAATTGGTGCTTCCTGATGATAATTTCAAAAGAGAAAAGCCTTGTTTTAGAATGTGAAGAACCAATCATGTCTAATAAGAAAAAAGGAATTAATAGAGCCATTTGGGATAGAAGATTCATTAATTTTATTAATTCTAAATTAGACCAGGAATTAGAGGAGAATGACATGTAGGACAGAATGTTGTATGCAGTAGAAATTAATAAAATGATTGTCAGAAATGATCTCAGAAAGGCTACAAAAAAGAAGCTAATGGAAATCAAAGAAGTAGTAAGTCAATTTGATAAGTCATTTGATAAAATGACAAGAGTAGGCTTGCCATCATGTTGGGGAGATGAAGGGAATCTTTTGCCATGGAATTCTTATGAGAATTTACTATTATTGACAAAAATCAAAGTTGATAACAGGCATGAAAAGACTCAGGTGCTTAAAGGGGAAACAATGGTCAATTTCTTGTAGAGGCATTTTCAACTCTTGTGGATGGTAAAGACTCTTTTCACAGAAAGGCCATCCTATGATCGAATTACTGCATTTAGATTGGAATATCACAATCTGACACATTCATCCAGGACGAAGGTAGAAATATGGAAAAAGTGCAGAGCTTGGACAATAGACCTTCCAAAAGGATCAGCATCAAAGAAAGACAAATCAGTTGACCCAGGAAAAGAAGCCACATCATTAGCAATTCCTATAGATTAGGATATTTATTTTTATGTTATTTTCTGAAGACAATGTAATTGTAATAAGACATTTTCAAGGCATGTAATAGACAGCCTTCGAAGTCATAAGTAGTTTTGGTGGTTAGGATTGGTTACAGCAATTCCAAACTTCTTTTTACTGTATTTAATGTAATTTTCAAGAGAGGGAAAGGTTCCGAGTTTTGGACCTTTAGACAATCATTTTTGTACTCAGAGATTCAAAGATTAATGAATGAGTAAGCAATTTTCTAGCATTTTGTTTATGTTGAAGTGTATTCAAGTCTACGTTATGTGTTTATATCTAAGAATAAAACAAAGTTATGAGCAGCAGGTCTCTTTTTACTTCTGTATGTAAGATTTAAAAACCTTAATTGGTGCTCCTTTGTTTTAACTATTTATTTCATATATTTCTTTTGGGGTTTGAGATGATATTTTTTGTGTAAAATAGCATATCAGTTTGGGCTCCCTCTTTCATTTTCTTCTAGTCACTTCATTCAACATCAACAAGTGGTAGCATTGTGAAGCATTCATCATATTTGATATTTCAGGGTTTGATTATAAATACTTGAGGGTTAATAAAACAGAGACATATATATTTGTGACATAATCATATAAATGTCTTAAGCACTGGTTCCTTATCACAACTAAGGGATTGTCTCTTAAGGTACAACACCACCCATCCCACCTTATTTTACTTTGCTTTCAACTCATCTCCTTCATTATCATTTACCTCGATTTGTTTTTTAACCATTTTTCCTAAGGGTGCCAAAGTCATCATTGTTCACAAGCACTAAACCCTAATTTCCTTTCCCACTGAGCTAGGGTTTTCTATGGAAACAAAGACATTTGAGCAGAAGAGGCATAAGGTATGTCATATCAGAAAGTATGAAGCCATGCCAACTCATGAACATCATGTCTCCATCATTTTTTGAGAAGTCATTCCAAGAGTCAAATCATTCGCCGCACATAGGGTCGGTTTTTTTTTCAAACTGTGTTTTTGACCAAAAAATATGAATTTGGCAAAAGTGAGAGATTTTTTTCTCCATAATAGACCAAGGAAGAAAAACCTCCTTCATATTATACATTGGTGTCATGGTTTTAGAGAAATGTCAAAAATACAGATGCCACAGGAGAGTTGCTGCACTTCTAGAGTGACCTTGGGAAAATCAAGTTTTCACCTATCTGGAATGTCCAAATGACTTTCTTGATGAGTCAAATGATAACTAGACAAAGAGATATTTCCAATTAGCTATGATGAACTCAATTTGGATTTGAGGAAGGCCTCCAAAATTTTCCTGCAACAACACTCTGCATTTATGCACCCTCATTCTGCACTTTTTGACCAATCTTGGGAAAATCAACTTTTGACAAGGAAAATAAACTCCAATCATAAAAAAAAGGTATATTTGGAAATTATACAGGATAATATTTTCAACAAGCTATCCTAGACCCAATTTGGACGCTGGGAAGGCCTCCAAATGTGGTCTTCAAAAAGGTTCTACACACAGAGGGCACATTTTATTTTTGCACCGTAAAATTGCTAAACGCACAACACCTTGGACGCTACACTATTTTTCGAGGCATCTAATGGAAAAATGGCCACCACCAACAGATTCATAATGATGAGGGCATAAACCCTGTGCATTTTCTACGCTTTTGGAGGAGAAATGGTCATTGAAAAAGACAAAAAACCATAAAAAAACCATGTTTCTGCCTCAATTTTTTCCTTGTCGCTACGTGTTTACCCGTCTTGGGAGAAGTGATTTTTGACAAGTAAAATGGGCTTAATTTTTCAAAATGAAGGTAGTTCTAGAAATTAGACTTGAAGGGCTTTCCAACAAGCCATCGTGGAGAAAATTTGGACATCGGGAAGGCACTCAAATTCAGCCTTGAACAGAGAGGACATATTTGACAGGAAAAGGGCGCGTTTAACAAGAAAATGGTGCATTTGGAAAAATTTCTGAGTTTCAATCCAGTTTTGATTTTTATATTGGGAAATGTTGAATTTACCTATGTAAATGATGAAGATGAATGTAATTATCATGTTTTAACTATTTACTAGGGTAAATACATTAGGTAAATCAAGCAAATGAGGTGTAATGAATCAATTCACAAAAGTTAGGGATGAGTCACTTTGACCACCCTACACTCTAGGTTTTAGTTCAGACTTTAGTGGATCAGCTCCTCCTCTCATGGATTCAACACCTGAGGTTGGGAGAGGTTTTTTGATGCATATATCATGTCATTTTTTACTCATTTTCAAAGGTTGGAGGTTGGAATCAGTTTCATTTTGCTACTTGATCAAGGGAACTTGTACTCAGTTTTGGCCGAGCTAATAAAGAAGAGTTGCAACTACATTTATGGGATACCTATGGTATTGAATTTCTTTCATTGTTTATTCTTCAGTGACATATGTGTGAATGTATTTTTCATTTCCTTTTCATGTCTAAGTTACGATCTTTTATAAGTTTGAAATTCAGAATACATGATTTCACATGCTCTGTTTTGGGTAACTGATCATATTTTGTTTCATTATCTTATGTCTGAGAGAAATAAATCTCTTATGCTTCCCTCAGCCTCCTTACATTTTCTAAGCCATTCCATAACCATTATCTTCAAGTGATTGGCATTATACCTACCTTTCCCCATTCATCCCTGCAACCCCAACTATATAGCCCTAACCTAGTTTTCCTTGACCTAATTTCATTATTCGTTGATTTACCCACCCAAAACCAAATAAAAAAAACCCTGCATATCATACCTAGCCTAAAACCCTAATTTCTCCAGACCTCCTAGCTGTGACCCTTTTAGAGAGAGCCCTCTCCGGCTTGATAGGGCTAGCTATCAAGTCAAAATCATGGTTTGTGGTTACCTTTGTTGGGATTCCTTCCTCAACCTTGGGAATCTGGTGGAGTGATAACATAGCCAATGTTGGTTCTCGCATAAACCTCTTACCACTCTCAGCGGCTCTCATGAAATTATGTGTTTTTCCAATGGGAGGTTGTGTGGAGGATCCAAACTGTTGATCTCTCGATTGGCTATTTCGAGAGAAAGCCTCTCAAGGGCTCTCCTCCACATAACCTTAGTTCAATTCACATCACCGAGCTTGCATGTGAAAATTGAATCTAATCGTTCATCGATGCTCTTTCAACATGAACGTTATTTATTTCTCCTTTACTATGCACATATGTGGGGTGGCCCACCTTTCAAACTTGCTCCACTTTATACAATTTAGGCCTAAAATGTTAGGCTAACGTTGTAGACATAGGATAAAAATTCAAATACAAGGAATTTACAAGATATTGATCATATGAGTCCCGATATATATATATATATATATATATATATATATATATATATATTAACATATGCATTTTTTTGTGTTGTTATTTTTGAAATATAAAAAAAAAAGTGGCTACAACATTGGCTCCACCTGGGATAGCGCTTTAGAAACAAGATGCTAAGAACCACATATTAGTGCCTTCACCTCGGGCATGGATTCATATTATAGATCATACAATTTAGTAAAATACACACACTAGATGCTTATAGTGGACTCGTTAGTATTTATAATGAAAAGAGTAGGTGACTTCAATGCTAAAAATAATGTTTGAGATATTGCCCATTGACAGGAAGTTGCAGACCATCAAGGTTCTCCCAAAGAAAAGTATTGTTTCCTTGTAATTTAGCTATCTTGAATGGTCCAAACCATAAATAATCAAAATTTCCATGTTTTCCCTTGTCTTCTCGCCTAACATACCATATGAGCACAATATATCCTAGCTGGAGCACTTTATTCGTGGCATTTTTGTCAAAAATAGTTTTCATTTTTCCCTAGTATTTGATCAAATTTTGAGTTACTTGTTCTCTTCTTTCCTGTAATTATACTAATTTATTTATTCTTCTAGTCAATGGGTTTGGTTCTTCCTCTTCATCTTGAATGAGCTTAGCTACATGCATAACTAATTGACTAGGGAATAAATCTACAATCCCATACACCAATTCAAAAGGAAACTTTCTAATGGATCTCTTTGTTGTCACCCTGTTTTCCCAAATAGAAAACTTCAACTGAGAATCTCGATTCTTCTTGTTCTGTGCAATGATCTTTTTAAGAATTATTACCAAGCTTTTATTTGAAGACTCAACCAACCCATTTCATTTTGGATAATAGGTAGTGGAATGGTTGAGTATAATGTTATATTTTTGGAAGAAATCTATAATTTTTGCAGACTTAAAGACTTGGGAATTGTCATTTACTAGTTTCTTTGGACAACCAAACCTTGCAAGAATATTTTCTTCAATAAATTTAATTACCAGTGAATCAATTGAAATCTGAGTAGGGATAACTTCCACCCATTTTGAAAAATAGTATATAGCAGTCGAAATCCATTTGTGTTTCCCACTGGATGGTGGGTGAATTTCACCTATGAAATCCAATCCCCACTTCCTGAATGGATCCTCTAGAAATATTGGTATTAATGGTAAAGGTTCCAATTTCTACTTTTCAACAAATATTTTGCACTCCATAAAAACTTTCACCAATTTATTTACATCAGAGAACATTGTTGGCTAGTAAAAACCATCTTTCATGATTTTATGTGTTGTCATCTTCAAACTATAATGTACCCCATAAGCACATCCATGAAATCCATTAATAATTTTTGGAATATCCTCTTTTTTCAAACACAACAATGAAAAAAAGGGGGGGGGGGGGGGTTGAATCGTAGTATAAAATAAACATTAAAAGTATGCAATTATGTTATCTTCTTTGCTAGATTTACCATCTCAACCTCTACATTTAGCCTAGAATTATCAACCAACAAATTAATACCCTTAGCTTGACAATTTTCCTCATACATAATCTTGGCTAGGCCTTGTCCTTTTATTAATTTGGTTGGTTTTATGTCCATACTGTACTCTTGTATCCTCGCGATCCATTTTCCTCTTCTACCTTTGTTGTCTGCTTGTGCTAAAAAATCCTTAACTACTGTAGTAGGAACATAAGTTGTATTTTTTTACTGCAATATATATGTACTAAATTCCTTTCATTCCTTGACAAGAGCATAAACCTATTTTTCCAAAATATTATATTTCAATTCAACATCTCTTAACACCTGACTGAAAAAGGCCACTAGCTTCTCTTTTTCATCTTTGTTTTTCTGCAACAACACAACTACAACAGTGGTAGGTAATGTGAATGAAAAAATCAGAAAAGGATTTTCATAATTTGGACTAACTATAACAAGAGTCTCCCGAAAATCCTTTTTTTATTCTGGAAAAAGATTCTTCGGCTTCAGGTGTCCACTTATCTTCCATATCCTTCTATAGCATATTAGTAATTTCTTTTATAATTTGTGCATTTTTAGGAATGAACCTTCTAAAAGAATTGACTCCTTTGAGAAAAATCTGAATTTCCTTTTTGTTTCTAGGTAAAGAAATATTATTGATGGCTTATACTCTCTTGGGGTCAATATTTACTCCTTCCTTTGAAACTATATGTCCATGCAGTTTTCCTTCCTTGAGGGAAAACTATGATTTCTTTGGATTTAAGGACAACCCAAATTTTCTGCATTTTTCAAAAGTCTATTGTAAGTGGCCCAAATGTTCATCATCGGATTTTGAAAAAATAGTTATATCATCAAGGTAGATAACCACAAACTTGTATTTCTCCCCAATGAAGTCTATGTCCATGGCCCTCTGAAAAGTAGCACCTGCATTCAAGAGGCCAAAGAGAATCTTAGCATACATGAAGGTGCCCCAAGCTGTTGTGAATCTTGTATTTTTTTGGTCATCTGGATGTACAAAAATCTAGCTATAACAAAAAAAAACCATATATCATTGATAATATTGAGGACCCTACAACCTTTTGCAAACTTATCGTCCATTCAATGGCAAGGGATAATTGTCCTTCAGAGACTCCCTGTTCAAATTCCTAAAGTCCACGCACAACCTTATTTCTATATTATTTTTCCTTACTGAGACAATATTTGCATCCCAATCTAAATATCTTAAAGGGACTATAATATTTTCCTGAAGTAACTTCTCAATTTTTTTTTCTATCATAGGAAGTAACAAGGGATTCATTTTTCTAAGCTTTTGCTTATATGGATTCACTCTCGGTGTTAATGGGATTTTATGTTGGATAATATTTGTATTATATGTCTTTAAATATTCATATGACCAGGAAAAAATATCAGATTTTTTTTTAAACATATTTACATAACTCTGTTTATACTCCTTTGGAATTCCCTTTTCCAACTTTATTAGTCTGGGCTATTTTTCTGTACCAATATTGAAATCTTCGATGTCTTCCTCCCATCTTTGTTTTCTTAATTTAGTAGGAACATCATTTACATCAAACAATCTTTCTAATGGTACATGTCCTTTTAGAATTATATGACCTTTGAGTTGCACAATCGTTTGATCTACTATTGAATCTTTCCAAGGCATATCTTCTTCAACTTACTCTTCTTCATTCTCACTTTCCTCTGCTTGATCAATTTTTGAAGTAGAAAATTATTATACTACATCCATAAAGTGTTTGATTTTTTCTTTGTCCTCAGATACTTGTCAATATTTCACATTGTCTGGTACTGAAGGTCTGTACTTGACTTCAAATTCATACCCCAATCAAGGATTTTGTGGAAGTCTCAATGTACTAGATTCCACTGTTAGAGAATAAGTCAGTGTGTTGTTTTCTCTAGGCAATAAATGAATATTGAAAGTTGAAGAAACTATCAACCATATCTCAAACTTTATTTCAATATGACCTTAGCCTTGGATGCTTCGTCTGACATTGACCCTTTATTTTCTTTATGATACATTTAGAGTCACCAAATACTGTCAAACAATCAATTTTCATATTTTTTGTAGCTTGTAATCCTAAAATCAAAGCTTCATACTATGTGATATTATTTGTTGTGCCGAACTCCAATTTATAAGAAAGATGGATCATCTCATGTTTAGGAGAAATAAATGAAACTTTTACGCCATTACCCTCTCTAGAGTATGCTCCATCAAAAAATAACTTCCAAATGGACTTTTGCATGCTTCTGATTTCTGTACGGTTGTTGGGATTTGAATTTGAGTATCTTCAATAATATTTTCATCTACTTCTAACAAAAAGCAAGATTTTTTTAATTATATATATATATATATATATATATATATATATATATATATATATATATATATATATATTTATTTATTTATTTATTTATTTATTTTCTGGCCATACACTAGGGAATTGTTTGGATTTCCTTCTTTAGTAATCGTTTTCAAAAACCTGGATTCTATGTACATTCTACGTTCTTCTCCACCAAAAATTGGAATTGTTACATATGTGAGATCTGATATGATGGATCCTATAAGCTTCATCCTTGGGATCTTAAAAGAAGAATTCCAAACCTTGTTGGGATGTCAATAACTACCATGTCCATCACAATATTCCTGACAATGATTTGTGCCAAAGAGACCACAATATCATTGACTAAGCCAACACATTTAACTCTTTTTTCACAAAAAGAGTACAAGTATTTATAAGGTTTAGTAATTTTTAGACCAAGCTACTCCATGAAAGATGGAGTCATATGGTTATGTGATGCTCATGAGTCTAACATACAATTGTGTAACAACAAATCATGAATCAACAACGTGATATAAAAAGGAGGATTTTTTGAGTCTTGCTCCTCTACATGACGTCCAAACATCACAATTGGTCTTTCCTCTTTTAAATTCATAGTATCTTGAGTTGCAGTCACCTGTGTTAAGTTCATAAAATTAGCAATCTTCTTTTTATAAGCATGTTGTTTTTCTAATTCATCCAATGGAACATGGATTTTCACTTTTTCTAACTCCTTTTCAATACTAAAAGTATGTATGCATTTCTCCATTCTTATTTGTTATTCCGCCTCTTTATTTTCCTAAATTACTTGCTTTGACTAAACAAGTTTCTTTGCTTGGTTTTCTTGACTTGGATTGATTTACTAAGATTGCGATGAATCTGCTCTAGTTAATGGAATGGTCTGAATGGGCTCCTTTCATTTATCACTAATATTTTTTGTAGATTGTTGTCTTGATCCACATTTTGATCTTAGGTTTTGGACCTTTTTTTAGATCACGGATCATATCTTTTATGCAATTCATCTTGCATTAGATCATCAAATTTCCTGCAATAACAATCAATGTCCCCTTCATCTAAAGTAGTTTGGGGATCCAAATCAACACTTTATTCTTGTTTCTCTCCTCTCTCTTCTTCCAAAAACATGGAATACTAATTCTCCTAAGATTTGATCATTTTCTCCAAACTCTCTTCTGGCTCATCCTCTATATATAGAGGTGGTTGCACTTGGTCGTGTTTATCTTTCTTTTCCCTCTGTAAAATTTGCAGAGGGTGTCTCATGAACTGGGGATTAAATTTCATGTTTGGTCCATGTTGGATCTTCCTTGGTGGATTCTTGTTTTCCAGTTCTAGCTTGGCCAACTTGTTTGATAAATTCCTAATGACCTTGGCCATTTCATATAATTTGTGCTCCTGAATATATTTTTGTTGTAGAGAGGACCCAAATTCTTCTTTCCCTTTTCTTCTATCATCATGCTCTATTTTGGAATTTAATTTTCTAGTTTTTGATAAATTTTCCTCTACCTCTAGAACATCTATCTGAATTTGATCCAAAGTAGGTGACTTTCTTTCCCTCAAAAGTGAAACCAAAATTATAATAGAAATACCCAACAAAAACTACCTTGGAATTTGTTGGTGGGGGGCTTGATTTCTGTTGGAAAACTATTATAAAGTTTGTTAAATATTTTAATGAATTCAACCACTTATTCATTAGTCTTCCTCTTTATACTATTAAATTATGTTAAGAAGTACCCATGATTCTTCTTTTCTCCCCATTTTTGCATAAAATTATTTTCTAACTCTTCCCACGTATTGATTGAGTTAGCAAGTAAGTTTTTGAACCACTTTATCGCCTCCCCATAAATAGACTACACAAATAACCTCATGAAAACATCAAGATATTCAACATTAAGGTTTTCAACAAAAGAAAAGAATATTGCCACATGTTTTTCAGTTGTTACTTCATATTCTCTTGTAAAGAGAGGAATAATTTTAAATAATCTTGTGGCATGGAATTCATGGGTTGTGGTAGATTTAAGGGGGCATATCTATTGAGAAAAAACCCTAGAATTATTGTATTTTGAGGTGGGGTGGAGGAATATTTAATGTTTGTGATGCAGATGAAACATGAGGGCTTGTAGATATTGGAACTGGTTGTGAAATTGTTGTAAGATTATGAGATATGGTTGGTGTAATAGTATATTTTACTTATTCAACTTCTAGGAAGATGAGGAAGGAGAAAGAGATAGATTCAAAATAATTTTTTTCCAATATGGGCTCTAGAAAAGGGAAGTTTGGAGGAGGAAAATCTCCTCCTAAAAAATATAAATTTCTTGGAGAAAATTTAGGGATATTAACTTCAGCCTTCTGAGGACTTTAAAGTGAAGCACCAAGAGTAGAAAATGTAGGATTATGAGTTTTTGGAGAATGTTTTTCTCTCCAAACTCTCCTTGAAATAAGCTTATTAGGGTCAAAAAAAGCTAGAGTTTCTTGTTGTGAGTTTTCAGAGCGAGTATGAGGTTTTCTTAGAGCTAGGATTACTGATAATAAATCCCTCTGGTGAGTGGTTTCAAAGCACACTTTCTTTGCTCACCAGTCAAATAAATGCTTGAGAAAAATACCTAGGGAAAAATAACTTTGTTTCTTTGCTCCCCAACAACGACGCCAAAATATGTTGTAACCCTAGGTACAACCTTTGGCTAAAAGGAGGAAATTTCCTATGACAACCACTCAATTTAAATAAAATATTTCTTTAAAAAGTATTTAAATATCTCTACCTAGAGACAACCCTTGAGGTGTAATGTGATTTTTAGCCCTGGAAAGTAAACAAATCCTTCAAGATGGCCTTTGTATTTGTGACTACAATTATTCTGAAATTGTAGTGTAGTAGGAAAAATTATAAGAATAAAGATTCAATGCCTAGGGAAGTGAAGAATCCAATACATGAAATATTAGGAGAAAGTATGGAATACAGAAGTTGTAGCGATGAATTTGTGGAACACTTAATTAAGGTATCTTTGTATAAAAATAAACAGGTCTCATTTACTGATAAATTTGTTTGTAAAAATTGACATTGGTTGCTTCTTAACACAAATTTCAATAGAAGAATAACATAATAAACGAGTTAGCACATTACACAAGAAAACACAATGTCTCCAAGCCACATTTTGGAACCCCTACTCTCTCTTTTTAAAGGAAAGTTACATCCGAAGACAATTATGAGTAACTATCAAATATCTTAACTACCTATTAACTACTTGATTTATTTAAAAACACTAAAACATATTACAAATTTACAAAAATGAGATCATTTTATTTTCTTAAAAATTAAAGTCATTTGGAATTTCGAGACTCTTGCTCTTTTTATGTAGCTCCTTCCCTTGAAGTAGCCCCAAGTTCTACAACTCGAATGTTTAATGGAACCACAAGATTTTGGAACTTTTTCCAAAGTGCCAGATTATTAAAAGGGGATTGGACCATTATATTATAAGCCATCTTCATATTAGTCATCTTAGCTTAATTTGGATTTTGTAAACAAAGTCTTGATTTTCCAAAGAAATTTAAAATCTCTTTGCAAATAATTCACTATGGCCGAGCCCTTCAAAGTTGCAGTTTTCTCATGTGATGAGTTTACTTTACTTTTTGCCTCTACTAAAAGTGATTGTATATTTATCCCATGAAAGGAGATTTCCCTGTTTGTCCTAGTAGGTTGGAAAGCCTACCCTATCTCTTTGATCAAAATTGGAATTGATAAGTGTAACTGATTCATTGACTCCTCCCAATATATTCTCTGCTTGTTTCCTATACATATTCCTCTTCCCCATTTTATCGATTTCCATTACTACAAATAATCTATCTATAATATATACAACTCTCAACTCTTGGTAATACTTAGTATACAAGTAATCAATAATATTTTTTCCATTTGTGTGCTCTCTTGTGCTTTGCTTTTGTTTGCAGTAATTATCATCTTAGAGGATTTTATCATAGCCTTTTCCTCTACAATAAAATTTATGTGGTCCCAAATAGCTCAACTTTGTTGAATCATATCCTCCCAAATAATTTCCCATGCCTAAATTAAAGACATATTCCCTTTGAGTCTATCCTGCAACTCTTTAATTTCTACATATGTTGATTGTAATTTAGTATTCATTTTATTTGTTCTGTTTTTCTATATTTTGTTGTCTTTCTTTTATGATTAATTGTCCTTTAGTATCATCTAGGTCCCTTTGAAACTTCTTTAGTTCATCTTTTGAGATTTTCAATTTAGCCATGACTCTAGTCAATTTTTCTGTAGGATCTTCTGAGTCAGTTGCCACAATACATACATGTTTTTCCATTTTCTACTGCAACTCTATAAATTGTGGCTTGAGGACTGCAAGCACTTGATTCTATCAAGTAGCTCCTTTGTCAAAATTTATTTTTCCCTCTCCACCTGGGCCAATTCATGTGTTTGCACATGCTCTTCAACAAGAATTTTCAACTTCTTTCTCAATGAGTGGACTTCTTACTTTGTATTTTGTAGCAAAGCTTGAATTGTTGCTCTATCTTTAAGATCCACTCCTATTTTTATGATTAACTTTTTAAACTCCTCATTTTGAGTGTGAATGGCTCTGTAATTTTCCTTCTCCCATTTAAGATGATATATTACTTTTTCCAAGGGTGTTTTTGCATTACTAGTTTCCAGATAAGTCTTTCCAAGAACATTATACAAAAATTCACATGTTTGTCTATTCAAATTTATCTTGTCAGGGAGAGGAATGTCTTTAGTATTCATAGATAAATTTATTGTCTTGAAATTTATGCACGATGTAATAGATTGAGCAACTAGGTGGGTGAGATATAATTTCAACTAATTTGTCTCGAGGTCCATAGCTGACAGGAGTCTAGTTTGGTAATTTAATACTAAATGGGCCTCCAACTATGTTGCAACATTACTCCTTTATTTAACATTTATCTCATCAATATGATGAAATCCATTCTGTAAATAATTAATGGAAGAGGAAGCCTCCTCATCATTATGATTTGGGGATGAAGTTGGACATTTTTTATCTCCCAATTACACTTATAACCCTATTTCATTTCAGGCATTTTCAGTCAACTGAGAAAGATATTTTTCTTTAGTTTCTACTCCTTGAATTTTGGCTTTCTCGCTAGATTGTGAGTCTCCAATATCAACATCCATAAATTCTGGAGCATTCCTCTTCAAACATTTTTCTTTTTAAGAGGAGTTTCTACATATATCTTCTATTGTTGATCCTCCAAACCAAAATTTTCCAATTTTTCCAGCTCTGGTTTTGCTACATGGGTGTATGGTGCACAAGTTATTTATATTCTTATTTTTGAAAATACTTGATGAGGATCATAATTCCACTTTTCCCCTTGTCCAAAACCCAATTATTTCATCATTCTTTCAACTCTTATGCAACTTGTCTATTGTTCACAATAAAAGGACCAACTTTTATAGGTAATTTAAATAGGAAACACTTATGATCTGGAACAAAATGGAATTGATCCTCATTTAGGCTTTGTTTGATGAATTCCAAAGAAAATATCCTCATGGGTAAAAATATAGGAAACTTTTAAGGTGGGGTATTTGCACCATATATCCTTATTTTCAAACAATCTTCAAATATATACCAGTCATTGACCCTAGTATATTTTCTCAAATGTAACAAATATTTCTCTTGTGGAAAAATTCTAGGAGCAGATTGATTATTCATAATATTGTGTACAATTGATATAAAAGAAGATATATAATAGGAAAAGCCTTAATTGTTCTCTTTTCTTCTAACAATACTGGTCCAATAAATGAAAGACTCCTTATGTTTATTAGAATTATAATTATTCAACCCCAAATCAATAAACTGATCGACATGAGATTATAGGAAAAGGTAAATTAGCAGAGGTGGATATATGAAGCATCCAATGATCTTGAAATTTTGAAATTGGAGGTTAATGGAGTACTACCAATAGGAATGAATATCTAATTTAATGTTTGGTTGTATCATTAAATTCAAAAACCCCAAATCCTAGTGATTGATGATGCTTGTGTCATCTTCCCCTAGCATACCCATAATAACTGAAAGAATTGGTCAAGTAACTTCTGAAAATAGGGTTATAGGAAATTCAACGGTTGTTAGAGGGAGGGTAGAGTTGGGAGGAAAATTTAATTTGAATAACTTCTTCTTGTCCTCTTTGGAAAGAGATTGATAAGTGGCTAGGAGGGAATCATTTGTAAAATTGGTGTAATTTTCGGACTCTGGGAAATTTAGGGCTTGGAAAATC
Organism: Pinus albicaulis; assembly: GCA_034641835.2. Lineage (NCBI taxonomy): Eukaryota > Viridiplantae > Streptophyta > Pinopsida > Pinales > Pinaceae > Pinus > Pinus albicaulis. Next base: position 909,639,841 of record CM076570.1, read on the forward strand.
AACTGAGAGGTGACTTGCATAATGTTTTCGCCCAAAGAATTCATCACAAAATTACATTAAGGATAAAGTGAAGAGGCAAACCAATTGAAAAACTCCGAAAAATGATAAGTGCAAGGAATAATTGTAGCATAGAGGCTAGACTTGGCTGCTTAAAAGGGATCCTTAGACTCAATTTCAATGGAAAATAGGCTCTAGTAGACTTCCATTAAGTTCAATGGACAAACGAGATAGAAAATATCTCTTTCTATATCCATTAGACGAATATTGGAGGTTGACGCAGAAATAGTAAATTTCTAGGCAATTTTAGCAATATGTTCCATAATTGAAGATTAGAGTAGTTGGCCAATATTGTTACCCAGATTTTAGAAGGTCAGTGCTGCAACTTTGAATCGAGATTGAAATCAAACTTTGTCTGGAAATGAAAAAAATAATGGAATGAATAAGTTTTGTTCCACAACGTGGTGGGAAAATGAAAATGTGAATATGGATGGGAATGATGTATAAATATGAGGTGGAAGTGGATGGTGACCTTGGAGGAGGGGTGAGTTGGATCACTTGTTGCATGCTCACCTGGAGCCGATGGTGGTTATCGTGGAAACCAAATACCATTCTTAGGGGCTTCCATTCCATTCTATGGTTTTCCAATGGGAGGTGGCAGGGAGGATCTATATTGTTGATCTCTGCATTGGATGTTTTGATAAACAACCTCTCGAGGGCTTTCCTCCACATAAACCTTGTTCAATTCACATCGTCGAGTTTTCACGTGAAAACAATTTTATCTAATTGTGCTTCAATGCTCTTGCAACGTGTATGTTCTTTAGTTCTCCTCTGCTATGAACATATGTGGGGTAGACCACCTTTCAAACTTACTCCACTTTATATAATTTAGGCCTAAAATGTTAGGCTCACATCATAGACATAGGATAAAAATTTAAATACAAGGACTTTACAAGATATTGATCATATGAGTCCCTATATATATATATATATATATATATATATATATATATATATATATATATATATATATATATATATATATATATATATATATATATATATATTGCATTTTTTATGTTCTTTTTGAAATATAAAACAAAAAGTGGCTACAACACCTGCAATACTCAGAAATTTCGCATGTGCGAGCTGAAATAGGGCATAAAACTTTTATTTCTTCTTCTCCTTTGACTATCTTCTCTCTCCTTTCACTCCAACTTTCTAATTCTTGTTTTGGTGCATAAATAGATAAATGATGTGATGAATGAATTGGTCTCCAAGAGATCAAGTTGGTTCTTATATATAGTTGTCCAGGAGGGTCGAATAGGTGCCAATGGGCCGACTTGTCCAAGGATGGCTAACTTGGTCTTCTTGTGGGCTAATGACTCAAAACTAAAATTTAAATTATTTTTCTTACAAATATCCAAATGGGACATGACTAAAATAAATATTATTTTGACTCAAAAATAAATCCTTTTCGACTCTAATCATGAAGAACATACATTAAAAAAAATATAAATATACACAATAATTACATCATTGATCATTTTATATTATGAAGACTGACTCTAGTTACTATTTCAATAAATTGGGTGGGATGCACTGAAGATATAAAGAGCACTTATAGTTTTTGTTTTATCTTGGGCTCTGCCATGATTTCATGGTCAAGTAAGAAGCAAACTTTTGTTGCTCTCAGCACGGTTGAAGCTGAATATATAGCTGCTTGTTCAACCTGTTATAATGAAATTTGGCTTTGAAAGTTTTTTTTGGTTTGTTTGATTAGGCGTTGGAATCAACCATTATATATTGTGAAAATCAAAGTTGTGTAAAGGTTTCTAAGAACCTAGTTTTTCATGACAATTCAAAGCACATTGAGATCAAGTATCATTACATCTAAAATATTGTCCAAATTGGAGCTATGAGGCTTGAATATATTCCTATTGATGAGTAGGTTGTTGATGTTTTGATCAATTCACTGTACCAGATGAAGCTTGATTATTTTAGAGAAAATATTAGAGTGGTTATGAATCCCTCTCTTGAAGAGAGGTAGCATTGATAGTATAGCATCATGATATTGACAATATTCCTGGAGAATAACTAAAATAGCATAGTTTATGGTCACAAATATTGTCCTGGTTACTCCCTTGGGTCATTAATATTCATTGAGAAACCAATGTGGTTGGGGAGTTTGGTTTTGAGGCTTGGTATGTTCCCTTAAGCAATTTTTTTAACTGACAGACCAATGGGTTTGGTCGGGGACACTGATTTTTTAGTTATCTTCCTTGATTCATTTTGTTTGACTGAGAGACCATTACGAAGATTGATTTTTGAGTACTCTCTTTGGTCATTTAGCTTGACTGAGAAACCATTGCATATGGTTGGAGAGTTTAGCCTCATTTATTCATCACATGATTAGTTGAGTTCTGACCTTGATGCCATTGGGTTTGGCTTGATGTTATGTATCCTTCCTTATGATGAGACTTGTACATCTGATTTCTCCATTATCTTATTATCGAGAGACTAACGAATTTGCTGAGGAGTTTGATCTTGAGAGAGAATTAAAAGTACCTACTGAACTAAGAGGGATTGTTGGAAATTAGTAGTTGTGGTTGGTATTTTAATTATCAAATTCAAAGGAGAAATAATTTTTATTTTCTTGTTGACCAAGTCATCCCGAAATAGACAATTCGACCCCACCACTTGAAGAAGTTTGACCCTAAGATCAAAAACCACCTCTTGACTTGCATATATATTGCAATTTGATTGACCTCATTTGGCATCATCACATCACTCACTCATTCGACCAATCAAGGAGATATGTTCACACATGCAATGAGAATAAGAGGATTGATTTATGCGTTGACCAATTCATTTGACTTATGTTGACCAACATTGACTTGATTTTTTCTCTTATTTTATCGAATTGTTGAATAAGGTTTGGAGGCCGAATTTTTATGTGGTTCATTAACTATATTTTATCAAAGTCATGTCTTAGTTCCTGGGTCGTTGTATGAGAGTTGACCACAAGTCAAATTTCTAAGTTTCACTAAAATATTGATTATGGAATTGCATGTCAAATTTCAACCCCTTTGGCCAGTAGCCTTAACCTGAAATTCGGTCCTCTTGTGCAGACTTTAACTGTGAGAAAGCATTGAATTTTTCTCTCTCATTTGATGGGTTTTTACTTGGAAATTATTGCGGTAAGAGATTGGCATTTTGACTAGAATATTGTAATATACATTTTGATGAATTGAACTCTCTCTTATGAGGAAATATTACCGATTTTTCCCCCTGTGGGGTTTTGTCCCAAGAAATTTTAGTGTCTCTTGGTTTATTTTTTTCTATGATCTCTATTTATCTATTGAATTTTATGGTTGAAATATTGAAGTATAATTGCTTAATGATTGCAATTCTCTAAAGAAATCAATTTGAATCATTGGAAGTAGTTATCAATTTTAAAATTTGTTCTAGTCTTGCTTGCTACTAGAAAATCAAACTTCAACAAGAACTAATCATTTAAAATTTAATTCATTGGGATGGAGACTTGTCATCAGTCATTTCCTTCAAATCAATGATTAATTAGTTGAAGATCAACCCACATAATATTTTTTAATCATTTTTCAGATTTTAGGAGACTGTCAATACATGTTTATATGGCAACCAATCTTTCATAATCATCCTTTGGTTTTGGAAAACCATAAATTATTTTTTTATACTTAATTTATTTGTGCTTCTTCCTTCCACCATCATATGGGCTTTGATTCACTCAATCACTTCTTTTGAGGCTAGGGATTTACAAAATCCACACCCATCTTGAGCCAATGGAGATGAGATTAGATTTGAGTTCCTCTTCCTCTATATTTTTCCTTGACTTTGATAAAATGTCTCAACTTATTTCTCATTCGAAGGAATAAATAATGACTTCGTTGAAATTTTTTCTAGCCCCTCATGATGACCTTATTCCTCCATTAGTACCACTAATTATTTTCCATACTCTTATAGGAACATTTTGACATGATTAATGTTATCTTCACACAAAATTATCCATCCTTTATCTCCTCTATAACATGTCATAAAATTCCATGTTCTCTTATGAGCTTCGAGATAACGTGATTGCTTCATATGGGAAGCATTCAACACAAATATGGTACTCTAAGTTGAAATTTTAACTAGACTATAGGAAATGAAGAAAATGATGAGTTCTTGGTTGGATAGGGTGATTTCCCCCAAGACTTGCATCAATGTTTTATGTTCATGCCAAGAAAAAAAGATACAACATTCAAATAACATAGCTTTATTGAGTCTTTTCAATGCTTTCTTGTTTAGTTTCTATATATTGGGTTGAGTGAACCCCGAGTGCAAGAGAGTCTTCATGTGAAAATTTGTTCAAGTTATATAAGCCAAATATGTATTTCATGTCATTCTAGGCCATATGCTATTTAGGTAGCATATGAACATGTAAAAATTCCTCTTTCTCTTCTTGAATCATGACATTATTGGAATCAACACAATCAACCAACAAGTCTCAAGAAATGCCTCTACCAACAACTCTCATGAGTATGCACTTTCATTTGCATCATTGAAACAAAAAATATTCACTAGGCTTGGAATATTTCCTTCAAAATAAACATAAAAAGCATGTACCATGTGGTTTTTGTGACCAATATCATGTTGGATAATTCCATATTCCATCTTGGGAGCAGTTAGTGTTGTGGGACTACCTTTACCTTTTGCATTGTCAGTATAGAAACATAGAGTTGTATCATATCACTAGAAGGGCCCACTTAAGTAAAAATTAGTAACCTCTTGCAAATCAATAATATCAAGTTAATACTAGATTTATTGTTCTTCATACCATGTATTTGTGAAGGGGGTTTATCAAGCCTTGTATATTGAATGAAGCTACCCTTGTTGCAAATTTTTAGGTGGCAATCCATCTTCTCTTTTTCCTACCTAGCTTATTCCTACCCTCTTAATAAAAGGGTTTGGAGAATTAATAATTTGCAACTTTAGCAAGAGAAATAATTTAAAATTTCATTTGTTGGCCTCTTTTGCGTATATTCAATACCATGTGTTAATTAAGAAGCATCCACTAGGGGTGGACATTGGCATTAACTACCCCCACCTTGCTCTGTGAAGGATTCATTTGGGATCCACCAAAAAGGCATATGACAACTACATAGCTTGAAAGCGTCATTTTATCCATGCAATGATTAGCATGTTGGATTGAATGGAAATCATAATCTTGAGGTGTTGGTTATCATTGTTGAGATAGAGAAATTGTGCCCTTTTTTACCACTTTTGTCTATCTTTCAGTTTTTATTAGGGATAAGGCATGAGGGGCATGGCATAGGGTTTTTCCTCTTTGGGGGCATGAGTATAATTTTTCATTAACAAAGGAATATCCTTAATCATATGCTAAGGAATTTGGAACCCACTTGATTACTACACTACTCAAATTGATAATGTCATAAAATGGGAAACAAATTTGACCTTAAAATCTCAATACTCTACAAGGTATCTTATCAAAACAAATCATTGATGAATGTATTGAGGTGTATAAAAAACATCACCAAATCTTGTACATTATTTTAAATGAAATTTACACACTTTTTAAAAATAATTTCCACCTTTGAAATGAGCCCACAAAGACAACTCAATTAGAAATTATGTTATGAAATATTATGTAAATTGTAAGATTCAAAATTGAAATCTCCCCTTAGATGTTTACCCCAAAAAATAATACACTTTTAAAATAATATTTCAATCTAAAATAATCACTAACATAGACGAATAGAAAATAAATAGCGATATTCTAATAATATAAATAAGAAAATATTTATAGATTATGTATCTTCTGTAAAAACCCATATGTCACAACCACACAAACTTATATTGTTGATATTTTCTTCTTAAACTAATTATAACTTAAAACTTCTCGTTGAATTCATTTCCATTTTTTTTATAAATTTTTTTGTTTGTCAACTTTTTAAACATGCCTAGAGTGGATAAAAAATATATATGAGAAATTTCTAGCACAAGACTTTGCTAAGGAGAATGTATGGTAAGGACTACTTGCAAAACGTACTTCAATCAATCTAATATAACATATTGTTGGGACTAATACACTTCTCCTTGTAGCAAGATATTGTAGCAAGATAATTAGTTATTAGTTTCTACATTTGTGCCCATCAAATCGCTTTAAAGCACGAAAAAAATGTTAAGATGATAATAATTGTAGTTTCAAAAACTTTTTTCCAAATCCATGTCACAACCAAACAAACGTATATTGTTGGTGTTTGCTTCTTAACTTAAAGACTAAAATAACTAATATACAACTAATATTCATTTCCATTTTTTTTATGAATGTTTTTGTTTATTTACTTTTTGAAAATGCGTGGAGTGGAGAATAAAAATATATGACAATTTTAATTTTTAATTAATTAATTAATTTATTTATTTATTTTTTAAATTTAGGATAATCGGTAACTGATGAGAGTTCTCCTGAACAAGGCCTAGGATTAAATCTTACTGGCTGTCACTATAAATCTAGGCTAGGTGCAACAACCTGCAAGCCACACAATAGCAATTAACTTATGCCTCAACAAGATATGACAAATTTTAGGTAAGAAGTACAGTGCTTTGCTGAGGAGAATGTATGGTAGGGACAACTCACAAAACTTACTTCAATAACTTCTTGTAGGGCTTAATACACTTTGCTTGGTAGAAAGATAATTATTAGTTTTTTATTTATATTTTTTCATGATATTGTTGATACCAATAAGTATGATTAAATTTATGTGATTTTTATCAAAAGATATTTTAGTATTGTGATTTTCACCAAAAGATTTCATAACACTCATAACATCAATCACAAAAGTTTGAATTCAAATATATGATAAAATTGTTAGATGATACTAATTGCAATTGGTAAAACTCACTAATATTTTGATTGATCCCTTGATTGAATTATTAAATTTAAGATTTAGTAATTATTAAATATAATATTTAGTAACTTGCTTTGTTCTAAGTTTGATCTCCACAAAATTCTGGTTTGTAATGTTTTAAATCCAAATAATCTATTGTTTACCTTTGGGTTGACTCATGTTCTTTGATGGATGGACTATTTTGCCATGTAAGGTTTATTAGATAAATCTTATCCATTTGCATTTTTGTGCCATCATTAATGCTCAATTTTGGAGTCTCTTCATACCTTTTGGATTCCCAAATGTTAATCATTGTTAACTTTTAAGATGTTATTTATGGCTTTGTTAGTAAGGATTCCTCATATGGTTAAGGTTGTACCTTGAGCAAAGTGTTAATGGGTATATTGGTAGGAGCTTATAATGGTTGTGATATGAGAAATGGAAGATGAAAAAAACCACTAGATTACATCCATAAAAGGTCGAAGAGCAATCTAAAGAATCAAAAGTTGAACCAATTATTAGTTGTCAAGGAAATATTTGTATCATTCTAAGGAGTTATGGGAATTGAATGTACATGTAATGGAAATTTATATAGTGACAAGCCACACCTCCATACAAAACATGCCTACATAACTAAGCAGTGGTTGTTGTAGCCATTGTTTATAACACAAGGTATTAGTTATTTATAGAAGCTCAAAGTGACTATTTAAGTATTAAACATTTAAATATTTTAATAAATTTGGATTCCTTATTTTCCTTGAGAATCTCTCTAATTAAAAATAAAGATATTGTGTTTATATAATAAATATTAAGATGCCCACCATGGGTATACCAAGTGGTCTTAGTGGAGTATGGTCAACATTAGATCATGGGATCGATTCCCATGCGAACTTAGAACTTTCCTCACTCCTAGAATGTTGGATTCCTAGAGTGTGTTTACTCCCATATACACATAAATAAAAAACCACACCATGTGAACATCATTCAATTATTTTCAGGTATGTCAAAATGGATTGACCATTCTTCAAGTGTGGAAGAAGCATGGCATCAGTTGAATTCACACACAAACACAATCATCATGTGTGTGAGTTTATAAGAAGATAATAAATCCAATTGTGACAGCTATTGCAAGATCATTTTTATATCATATTTTGGAGTAATGGATCAAATTAGTATTAGATCATAAAGATTTTAAGTAATATGAATTCAACACTTTCCTTGTGAAAGTTTGTGTATGACCTCAACTCTTTGATAGTTTATAGTGGGTGAAGAACCATTGCAAGGGAATTTGGAAATTTGTGGGAATTGGAAACAATATATGAATATATTTATAAATAGCATAAAAATATGAATTCCAAGCCTACTTCCATTAATAGAATAGAACATAGAGAACATGAAAAACATGGTAAATCAATAGCTAATCATCATATTGAAGTCAAACATAAATAAATAATCTAATAAATTAGAATTGTTCTAAAACTAAAACAAAAATTAGATTAAAAAAACATTTCATATTTAGGTTTGTTTTGGCTCCCATGGTTTAAATGATGAGAAGAAGGTATACTTTGTTTGACTCAAGATGACAAGAGATGATTTACTTTGATGGGAAGCTTACTAAAAGAGACTACAAAGGGTATAAAATCATTACATACAAGTTTTGAATGGTTATTGGTTATTGAAGAAATAGGTGTATCCTTTATATACAAGGGAGGACAAAAATTTCAATGGTACTATGTATGACAAAGGGAAGGAAAAAATGTGTAAGATATATTGTTTTTTTTTTACCATTTTCAATTCAAATGAGAATTAGAGAATACAGAACAATGTTCAGTGAAGTACAGTAGAGGATTTTAGTGTTATTTGTAAAGTAATTAACAACATTTGAAGTGCACTCCATCCATAATGTCAATACAAAGGTTATATATATTGAGTTACATGTGAAGAAAAAGTTGATGAACAATGGGAATTCCTAACATAAATCAATCAGAAAATCCCAACAAGTTTACTTACAAGAATAGAGGAATTAAGAAACATATATATATATCAACAAAATGAAGTGTTAATGTGATCCAATATTTTTTTCTTATAGATGTATAAAGAATTGCATGTAACAGATCATTTAAAAATCATAAAAAAAAACTTAAGCACATAAAACAAAGAGCAAAGAGAACATAAGTTACATGAGATCAAGACACCAAAAGTTGATTACAGAGTTTTTCCAATTTGGACTACATCTCTGGCCCTGCTCAATAGTGGGGAGGCCTTCATTCATTAAGTGGAAACAAGAAGAAGAAGTACAAGTAAAATTACATAAAGCACCCTTATACCTCCAATCTGGAAAAAGGCCGAAAAATGGAGAGCTATGTTGCAGAAACAGACATCAACGTTGAGTTCCTGTCGCTAAGAGGTGTAAAATCGACATAAAATTTGTCTCAAAATGACACGAAAAATTTATGCACCCCAGGGAATAATTTTGATGCCCCTTAATATTCTCTGGGCATGGTTCCACCCCTATGGCCTGCTCATGGTTCCGCTCCTACTTCGTCGCTCTGCCTGGGCGCACTCTAGAAATGAGGGTCTTATATAAGGTGGAGGGAGGAGTGCAAAAAGCACCTCCGTTGGCGTAGTGGTTAGCTCCTTCAATGGTGGAGGAGGGGTCGAGGGATCAGATCCTACCCCTACCATTTTGGTTGAACATAAGGTATATATGGGAAGGGCGGTGGGCGGTGGGCGAGTCCACTCCACGTGGCTCGACCCAAGCGCACCCCACTTTTTGGTTCTCATTTATGGTGGAGGTTCTGGGGCGATGGGGTTGAAAACCTGCCCCCAACCATTATAACATATATATTATAGTTATGGGATGGAGGGGTTGGTGGCCCCCACCTCATTTTTTTTTTAACTATTACCCATTTTTTAGAAATTCTCAAACCTTAAGGTTATTGGGAAAACTAAGTATCCAACAAATTCACCCGCTTCTCGGGCACTGGGTTCCCTGCAGGTTGACGGTGAAATTGCAAGGCACATAAACCTGGCCCACTACCTAACTTTGACTTGATCTAACTTTTTCATACGACATCGGATTGGAGAACCGTTTATACCATTGGATTTAGAGCGGAGAACACTTTGACATGGACCTAGCTTGAGAGAAATATAACCACTTTGATTTTTGAGAAATTTTAAAGCCACTTTTCCTCTGAGATCCTCCCAGATCAATCCTCCCCACTGAGGAGCTTTTGGACCACCAAAAGCAATAACACATCCCACACACTGCTTTTGTCCTCGCCAAACCACACTTTCAATCACCTGCACGCATATCTAGTACATCCTTTGCAATCATATACAAACCATACATGACTCAATCAACCCCACACTTTCCAAGAGTTTATAACGCACACTCTTTGGTCAAGGATTACATAATAGAAACCAATACTTCATCTACTCATAAGGAAAGGCGAAAAATATCATCGTTTAATTTCAAAGTGATGGAATACACATCATCACTTTTACATTTATTCGCAACGCATGATTTACAATTGTGGCCATAACAAACTAATACCTCTAAAAAAACCATCTTTTACTTAATAAATTAAATGGGTCATCTCCCTGTGGTGGATTTGCTTATGGAATATCTTCAATGACTGGATTCTTCATGGGTGCTTTTTGGACCTGAAGTGTTTGACATGCAGATTTATGGTGTTCATCCTTGTGGCAATGATTCTTCGTCTTCCAAACTTTCTGGATCGCCTTGGAATGCTTCCTCCCAATTTAGTGTTCATGGCTCCCTCATTGTCGCTAAAATGTGATGAGGAGATCTCATCATTTGTCGTTGGCGGGTCGTCGGTTGTTTTGGAGCACTCCCCAACCTCCTTCCTGACATACCCAAGTCCTTCATGAGGTGGTAATTCCTCTACTTTGATGGGGTTTATGATTTCCCTAGTCATTAATGTCAAGGCCCTTTCCCTGATACCCCATTTTCTTTAACAGTTTGGATCTGATACCTGTAGTATGTTTTTCAAAAGCAGCGAAATCATCATCATTAAAATTATATGAAATTGAATAATCACGTTTTACCTCAAGGGGGTTATGCTACAGCTTTTCCAAGGCCTTGTCCTTAGCTTGCAACTGGCATATAAAATTTTGTTTCTCCTTTTTTGCTTCATTTATGAGCCTCCTTAGCTCAGTATTATCTTCTTGAATTCTTTGATTGATCTACTCAAGTTACTAGATCCATGCCGCATTGGGCGACCTTTTCATATATGGTACATTATCTATTGAGATTTTTATTTCATCGCCCGAATCTGAACCCAAATTGATGGGTCCATATGTTGCGATTCCAAGAGCTGCAATCCTCCTTTCATCACCGGAATCTGATCCCAAGTCAATTGGTCTACCTCGAGCAACTCCTGCAGTCATGACCTTCTCATCTTCCTCTGATTCAGACTTTTGATCTTGTTGCATGGTGGCAGCTCTCTTCTACCTCTCCTTTCTATCATCCCTCTTAGGTCTTAGCTCAGGGTGCAGTTTCCAACAATTCTCTTCATCGTGTCCCTCTTTCTCACAATATGTACAAGAAGGCTTTGCTCCTCTTCTCCTAGTTGTTGCGGCTCTTTTTTGGTGGTAATTTTGTTCATGCGTCCCCCTTCTTTCAAGATGCATGGCCTTCACACTGGCCTCATTGATAGTATCAGGCTAAAACAATAATAATGAATGCCTTATGTAACCATGTAAAGAACCGATATACTTAGTTACAATCTCTAGTGAATCTAATGAAATGTCTAAGTTCAATGCTTGTTTTCTAAATTCTTCAGTGAAGTTTTGCACATTTTGAACTTTTCCTTGCTTTAGGTGTTTCCATTCCATTAATGCATTTTTCTTATAGCCCAATGGGTAAGACTGATTTTTCAATGCAGAAGTAAAATTTGACCATGAGGAGATAAGGTTACCTAGATTGTTGTTGCCTTGCAATTTATCTCCCTCCAAACGAGAGCGGTGCCTATTCAAAGGCATGGAAACAAGATCTTTGCCTCGTCTTTCTTGATCTATTGAATCTGACAATATACCTTAATATTTCTAATCCAATTGTTGAGCTTTTCTGCATTACATTCTCCTATATACATATGCAAGTCAAACTTTACATCTAGTTTAAGGAAAGTTTTCTTATATGTATGCCTATGACATCTGCGAGAATGATGAGAAGAAGAAGAGGAACTATTACTAGAAGATGGAGAGGGAGGGGGCGCTTCTCCACCATCTCCATGATTTATTGATCCATGATCATCTACATCTTTCTTCTCGGGCTTGACGGTATTTTCATACTCTGCAAAAATTTTGTCTACTTTCTTTACCATTTTGTAGAATGACTTGCGGTAATTCCGCTCTTCTTCCCAACGAGCTTCTTCATCTGCCATGTCTCTTCTTCGTGGCGCACGTCGTGCTTCGGGATCTAAGGACTAAAGCTTTCCTTCACCTCTTTGAAGCTTATTTCTGGTTAGCATGTACTCATGCAATTCGCATCAACAAAGACCTGCTCTGATACCACTTGATCCAAGATATTTTTCTTATAGATGCATAAAGAATTACATGTAACAGAGCATTTAAAAATCATAAAAAAAAACTTAAACACATAAAACTAAGAGCAAAGAGAACATAAGATGCATGATATCAAGATACCAAAATTTGATTACGGAGTTCGTCCAATTTGGACTACATCTTTGGGCCCTGCTTAACAGTGGGGATGCCTTCATTCATTAAGTGGAAACAAGAAGAAGAAGTACAAGTAAAATTACATAAAGCACCCTTATATCTCCAATCTGGAAAAATGCCGAAAATGGAGAGCTCTATTGCAAAAATAGACAACACCATTGATTTCCTGCCACCGAGAGCTGTAAAATCGACATAAAATTTGTCCCAAACTGACACTGGCAAGTTCTCCACCCCAGAGAATCTTTCTCATGCCCCTCAATATTCCTTGGGCGTGGTTTCGCCCCTCTGGCCCGCTCGTGGTTCCGCTCCTGCTCCACCACTATACCTGGGCGCACTGCAGAAATGAGGGTCTTATATAAGGTGGAGAGCGGAGTGCACAAAGCACCTCCATTGGTGTAGTGGTTAGCTCCTCCAATGGTGGAGGAGGGGTTGGGGGATCAAATCCTGCCCCTCCCATTTTGGTTGAACGTAAGGTAAATATGGCAAGGGTAGTGGGAAAGTCCACTCCACGCGGCCCAACCCAACCGCACCCCACTTCGTGGTTCTCGTTTATAGTGGAGGTTCTGGGGCAGCAGGGTTGACAACCAACCCCCAACCATTATAACATATATATTATAGTTATGGGGTGGCAGGGTTGGTGGCCCGCCACCTCATTTATTTTCTTTTTTTAATTTTTTAAACTATTACCCTATTTTAAAAAATTCTCAAACCTGGAGGTTATTGGGCAAACTAAGTATCCAATAAATTTTCCCACTTATCTGGCACTAGGTTCCCTGCCAATTTACGGTGAAATTGCAGGACACTTAAACCTGGTCTGCTGCCTAACTTTGACCACAACTTTGACTTGCTCTAACTTCTTCATACGACCTCGGGTTGAAGTGACATTTTCACCGTTGGATGCAGAATGAAGAACACTTCGACATGGACCTGATTTGAGAGCAATATAACCACTTTGATTTTTGAATAATTTTAAAGCCACTTGTCCTCTGAGATCCTCCTAGAGCATAATGATTTTGGAAACCGCCAACACAGGGGGTCTCGTTGATATGAAGTCTCAATTAGACCTCATACTATTTGGTGTAATATCCCCATCCAGAATATGGCCTAGATTCCATTATCTTAAATATTTTCCTTGGCTGCAATAGTTAGCATAAGAGAGCAACACACATGTACTTTCGAATGAGAAAGTAAGTTATCCTTGTGAAGTGTTAAATTTAAATATGTATCAAGGTATTTTCACTGAAAGGTAGGGAAAGTGAGTCTTCAGAAGAAAATTAATAGTACTATTATAATAAAGGCACACACACATACATATGAAATATTCGTTAATCATCTAATGAAATAGTTCGCATAGACATAACGATCATTAAAGCAAATACAACACACATTCAACAAGATAAGCACCAAAGGCAATAAATTAGTTCAATTTCTATAGTACATAAGAAACATAAACACATACCACAAACATATAAATAATAGTCTTACAACATTCACGATATATGCATGAAAGTGTGTTGCCTCAATGAGCTTCTATTATTAAACAAAATTTCCAAGATACATTAGTTACAATGGGACACCACTAGCTCCAAAAGTGGAGTGTTGAGCCACTACTTTCTCCCTGAAAGGAAAATATTATCTCTCTAATGCCTAGTTGGAAGAATCCAAGGTGAAAATTCCTTTGCTTCAGTAATGAGGCTTCTTTTATAGCAAGAGGAATGACCTTTCACATCCCCATGACTCTTGGACTACCCTAATGACTCTTGGAATTCTATTGTGACATTTAGATTTCTATATGAATTTTGGAATTTTCCAAATGACTCTTTTGTCCATATGTGACTCTTGGACTTCCACATATTTACATTTACAATATTTCACAAAATTACATCAGCATTTTCCACATCATCATGTGATGACAACAAGACAACTAATTAACATTGATGACTTGGAACCCGGTGACTTGTAAAATGAAGTTCATTGAAAAGTGACAACATTGCCACTATTTATTCAATACTTGTAGAAGATATTGCATTGTGGTTTTTTTATTCCCTCCAAAGGGTCTTGACAATCATGGAGTCTTCCCGAGTCTCTTTGATTGTCACAATTCAAAATTCCTTCAATTGTTGCAACATGGTGCCTTTGTGAATTTGTCTTCAAAATTATTTCTTGGGAATCTTCTCTTGACCGATCTCCTTGAACATAGTTTTTCCATGCATAGTGAGAACACCTGTAGGTATGAATCACTCATGGAAAAATAACATTAGCTCGAAAATCTCCTACTCTACAATTTTATGATTGTGGATCAACAATGTGCAAGGGAGAGAAATATGGATATTTTGGGTGCATATCACACTTGCAGGAGACATGGAAGATTACCACTACTCACTAATAATGTGCCATGTGCATCTATGGAGGATGATAAGGAAAGGTAAGTGCATGGTGCAGTTGGAAGAGGAAAGGTTACAAGGACTATCCACTAAGACTACGCCGTGCGCTAGGGAGGAATTCCATGGACATAAGGATGGTGCAAGGTGAAATTCTAAATAATGGGGAGGTGCTAAACCACCCACTATAAGTGCGCAGTGCATAAGACTAAGCAACAAAGGGAAGGGATGGCACAAAGAGGGAGAGTAAGCAGCAAGGAGAGGGTCCTTGCTAACTAGAATTGTGCAATGTGAAAGAGAGAGAGGGAAGGCTTAGGCTGGTGCAGGGCACATTTCTAGCTAATAAGGGGGTCATTGCTAGGCCTTAGAAGTGTGCAATGTGCTCTTCCTAACCAAGAGGGTGGGTTGCAAAGCCAGAAAATTTGCAAAGTATGGAGAGGTGAAACTTGAAAAAACACAATGAGTTAGGAGTAAACCCAAGAATTACACATTTGAACTCATCGTTATAACTCAAACAGGACCCAATACTAATAAATATACATCAAAACTCCAGTCAAAAAAAAAATCTCCAACTCCAACAAACAAAGCATGCACATTTGTGACACATATGTCGTTTTGTGACTAGAAAGTGTGTTATGACACCAAAGAGCACTATTACTAATCTTGATAATATGATGACACTTGTGAAGGATCATAGACACTAGAAAAATGTGTAAAAATATAAAATGAAACTTAAATACTAAAAGTGACACTTCACATGCTGACAAGTAGGCTCCAAAAGTAGAATATATAAAAAATTGTGGAGGGCGTTGTAGCAGCGACAACACTTGGCGACACACTGGATGAACTTCAGCTTCTCTGTCTAGGTATAATCTTTAGTGAAAATTTTATCCCTTCATGAAGTATTGATTCATCATAAGGATTTCCCTAGTTTCTCCACTTCCCAGTTAACACATGGGTTCTCATATTACTTGCTTGGCTTGAACACATTCAAAAAATTGACAAAACTTGATTTTTTATTATTGTGGATGGATAATAGTGTACCAAGATTTTGATTACTAAATGTTAAGCACATTCCCTAGTGTTTCCTCGTTGCCAACAAACCTGTTCAATACCTCGGTGAATTCACCTCAAGGAAACACAAGAATTGCTTCACTTCTAGTAGGCATGTTCAATACCCCGACAAAGTTGCTTACTTCACCTATCTATGCAGGAAGCCTTTCTCTTCTTCACCTATTTATTTAGTTACTAATAGAATTTGCATGGCACTTATTTATTTTGAAGGTGGAAGAGGGATCTTATCTTATTTATTTCAAGATAGGTTGTTCCTTGTTTAAGGGATTCATATAAGATATGCTTGTTTTAATATTTTCTCCTTTCCTTTCTCTACTTGGTCAAGTCGACAGATAAACACATCATTAAGTAAAATTCCAAGTTGTGGATGAAGATAAAAAGGTACTATCATCATAGTTATGCTAAGAGCTTTTGTTTTTTAATGACTCATATTTTCCATCTGGACATTACTTGACTTAAAACTCTTAGATCCAAGCAAAGAATGAGAATTAACATATATCCATGCATTAAAATGTTCACAATCTCCTTTTCATTCTCGCATCATTGTTCTTTCGGGTCACACATACACTCTTACATAAGGTATTATTTATGAAAACTGACCAAAACAAAGAGGAAAATGATCTGAATGGAAAGTGGCCTACACCCATGGTATTTATCCACCCATGGTATTGTAAGTGATATCAATCCATGGTATTCATTCACCCATGGTATGTATCCACCCATGGTATTGTATGTGACATCTACCCATGGTATTCATTCACCCATGGTATTTACCCACCCATGGAATTTACTTGTGGTATTGCAACTAAAAAATGCTATAAGTAACAAGTCACATCTTGTAAAATGGCAGATTGTCCACCACAATGTAGCTTCTACAGTTATTATTTGTTTATATATATATATATATATATATATATATATATATATATATATATATATATATATATATATATATATAACACACGTAGTTTTATTTACTGTGTGTTCTCTTCTTTTTCTCGCATTCTAATTTTGCAGATCTTGCCAGATCCATTTCAATTTTTTAGATCTTGGGGGCCTCCCCCCAAGATCCAGATAAGTGGTATCAGATTCAGGTTACAAATCCATGGGAATGAGGGTTTGAAGTACATTTCAGTTTCAACATTTTTCAGCCATATTTAGCAAACTCCATGCAAGTTCCAGGACCTCCATGAAGCACTTTATTGGGAAAAGCGGGAAGAATTTTTCTTTTTTTTTTCATTTTTTTACAGGAATTTTTGGGCGGAAATTTTTTAGAGAAGATCTGAAAATATTGGTGAAATTTTTCAGAAACAAATAGCGGATCTAGATTCCTTGCGAAAAAAATATCCAATTTAAAAAACAAAAACCAGTCAAATCAGAGTCCGGAAGAGGGAGATATCGTTGATTTAAAATCAGCAGTGTTTGTTAAAGATGCATGGTGAAACACACACAAAGGGAAATTAAATACACATAGACAGAAAGATAAGCGTGTTATATATTTTATTATTCACCATAGATGTATATTTATATCACATTGGTGTGACCCTTGGACTCCCATTCCAAGTGGTCTCTTGGAATCCATTAGTCCATTCGCCTTCCACACCTACCCATAGAGGATTAGGTGTCCAACATTCCCCCCCTTAATCCGAAGAAGTATGATTGAGTCCAAGAAGAGATTTGTAATACAAATCTGCAAAGTATGCATGGCATCACTTAGGCTGAATCAACTCTCTGAAATGTTGGCATAAAGAGGTGGTTTAAGGATGACCACCAACACTAGAACGCAATGCTTATTACAGTTCCCAGAACTCTTCCAAATATGGAAAGAAGCTGAGGGCTTCTGCTAGAGGAAGTGTCCCTCATATTTGAAGAGGGAGACCTTCAACCTAGAAGAAGGGAGGTCTACAACCTGTGATGGTTTAAGGATGACCACCAACTCTAGAATGCTTGATGCATTTCCCCAGAACTGTACTAAGGCTGGAAAGAAGCTGAAGTCTTCTGCTAGAGGAAGTGTTCCGAATTCTTTGAAGAGGAAGAATATGAACCTCACATGGATGGTTTAAGGCTTTCCACCAACCAAAGGCATGCTCATGGGCATCCGTGTCTCTAGCTACAACTCTGAATCTGGAATGACGAATTAGGCTCACTTGAACTACTGTGTCTCTGGCTACAACTTTGAATCTGGAATGAGAGATTGTGGCTCAGGCTCGCTTGATGTGGCTTCGAAGCTTGTAGATGACCACCATTTTCCCCCCTGTCACGTACAAGGTGAGATGATGGTGAAAACTCAACTGCAAGATTGTTCAATATTCTAGAACAAGTTCTGACATGTGACTTAAACATCTTCTTGGTTGTTGATGCCCATTACCAAGAAGTGATCCATCCAAGATGAATCTTTGTTCTTCCAGGAGGCTTGTTTTTGAAGCATTTGTGTGAAGAATGGGTGTGCCGAACATAGTGCTTACATGGGTGAAGATCGAAACAGTGATATTTCATATGGCCAACGGATCACACTGTTGCCATTTTACAAATTTTTTTTGTTGTTGCTGTGGAAGAGGAGTAGGATATGGAACATTTGAAGGTGAACTGTCATAAAGAAATCTGGCACTCTGAAATTTGATGGGCTTGGAGTAGTCTGGAATATGAAATGACAACTCCTTGTCATATCCAAGCCTTGTTCTGTGCTTGTTATGGACAAGCTCTTCCCAAGGTCTGATGATGAGCTTGGGAAGCGAAGTGTGAACATCTGCATCTGCATACAAATATGCTTTTGAACTAGGCACTGAATGTGAATCGACCTCAACTTTATATTCTTGTTGTTGATGGGAGTATGTTTCAGTTTTTTGAATGGAAACAAGTTCATAATGATGACTCCATTGCTGTAATTCTTCCTATTGTAGCTGGTATTCAAGCTGCAAAAAATAAATCTTCTCTTGTGAATTTTGCAGGCATTTTTTAATGTAAAAAAAATCACTTTTTCTAATCTTATCAACAGTGGAATGTATAAGAGTATTCAACAACTCTAATGCATCATCAATTTCAGCCATTTTTTTTATTTTTATTTTTTAAACAACTTAGGCTTAACAAGAGAATGGGTATAGCAACTCAAATGGTGAAGGTATAAGAGGAAGCTCAAGGGTTTTATAAACAATCCTATGTTAATACAAAGAATTTCCTTAACGATCCCAATAACTTCACCTTAGCATATTGATAGCTTTAGTAGATTTGTATGCTCCAAAATGTGATTCCTCAATGGCGTGGTAACAATCCTTCTAATGTGAACTACGATGAGAGAGCCAGTGATGTGAATATGCAGCTGTATTTATTTTCTTGAGACTCAGTCTGCTTCTTCAAAGCTACACGTTCTCCAACGTATTTATGTATGCCAACAGAATGTTCTCCAACTCGCTATCCAATAGGTGGCATGCCCACATTTTCAAGCTAACTGACATTCACAACTTCATGTGCACCATTAAAACTACATTGTCTATCAACTAGTCTAGGTAGACAGGTCTCTTGCAAGAATTACTACTGAAAATGACAATTACTCAAACAAGGCTCCACCAGCTTCCAACAAGAGAAGGCTCCATTATGATGTCACCATATCTTTAATGGGATTCAATAGATATTTAACGCAAGTGCCAACGCAAATATAACCAACGGATACATAGATTTCAAGCCAACATATAATATGAACTAGTACAGGTTGGATCAGTGACAATAGACATAATTTAATATCAACTCATAGAATTCATATGTACATTCACTCCCTTTCAACTGTCAACATAAGAGTTTATATAATGAACCATCGCACATATATGAACAAGATTCAATGCACAGGAGTTGCGCACAGAGAGTTCTCCAACCAGCGCAAAACCATATACTTACAGCGTTAAACCATAACAAATATTTGACACACAACTACATATACCTCACTTGTAATTCACACTCTCAATTGAATGCTGAAGCTGGAGAGCGAATGTTGAAGCTGAAGCTGGTCAAGTCTCAGTGCAACGCTTTTCCCGTGTTGCCAGCCTCCTCCCTACGCAACACATTGCACACAATCGGCCCTCCTCCCACGGCCATAACTCCTCCGGAATATGGCACCAACCATATGGTGGCTCAGGTTCAAGAAAACCACTCATCTATTCTCTCTCTCTTCAATTTGCAGAGCCTCTGATAATCACTTATCGTTATAGTGGTGGGAGGAGTGGGGAAGCCCGCGTGAGGAGCCATGGAGACGGTGGAAGTGAGGGAGATGAAGCAGTGGAGGGATCGTTACGGGACCGTATGAGCAGTATGAGCGGTGTGAGGAATAGTGGAGAGGCCGGTGGCAATGTGGGCGATGGCCGAGAGGTATAAACACGGAGGTGTGGAGAGACGTCCTTGCGGTCTTGGAAGAATTCGAGAGAAAAGTGATGCCAGATTCTGCAAAATATGAAGTGGTATGAAGTGGCACGTGGATACCAAACTCAGCGTGGGAGCAGTCATAGGTGTAGTGGAGAGGAGTGCAGGAAGGAGGGAGCCACAAGGCAGTGTGCAGTGGGAGCATTATAATGGAGGAGAAAGAAATATTAGGAGCACAGAGTATGGAGGATTAATCGGTATTAGGTGGGAGTGTTGGTGTCGGTGCCGGTGTTTTGGTGTATAAGGATTCGACTTGAGGAGATAGTCAAGGGTGGATGGGAGGTGTCAAGGAGTGTAACACATAGTACGATGTAGTTGTATTAACACACAGTGTGCTACGATTATCTTAACACAGTACACTACAACACACAGTTACGTTGTATTAACACATAATTACACTGCACCATACCACATTTGATTGATTGGGAGTTGATGGTGGGAATGAGAGCCGAGAGGCTGAAGCCTGTATAACGCAGCCAGGAGACAGTCGCACCAATGGTCAACTCTCATATCATTAACACAGTAAACAATCGGCATACCATGCGCACCTCCGTTCAACTATCCTCACAACTCCTCCAGCAACATATATTTGATTCTCTAGCACCCTCATGCATTCAAAATCTACAGGGAGAAACCTATAAATGGGAGCAGAGAATGTCAGTTATGTAGAATAGGCATAAAAAGGGGGAGTTACATATCCGAAATTGATATGAAAGAGAATCTGAAAAGGCCAGGGCCTTGGCTTGCACTAAAGGAATTTGACAGATGGTCAGGAGAAGGAGGAGCGTTAGAGACCAGCAGGCTGTCTGGCAAAAAGACCAGCATTATTCAATTCAAGGCAGAAAACCTACATAAATGCATAAGGCCACTCATCATGGCTTTGATACCATGTTAAACACGCATGGTGAAACACACATAAGGGGAAACTAAATACACATAGACAAAAAGATAAGCGTGTTATATATTTTATTATTCAACATAGATGTATATTTATATCACATTGGTGTGACCCTTGGATTCCCATTCCAAGTGGTCACTTGGACTCCATTAGTCCATTCGCCTTCCACACCTACCCATAGAGGATTAGGTGTCCAACAGTGTTGCCAAAAATTTTCCAATGAAAATTCATGGACAATGGTTCTCCTATCATTTTTTTTGTAGTTTTTAGTGAAAAATTTTAGAAAATTTCTTATAGATCCTCTTGAAAAAGCACCCGATTTCAAAAAAAAATTGGTCGAATCAGAGTCTAGACCAGGGAGTTGTCACTAATTTAAAATCAGCTATTTTTAAAAAAAAATTGTGACGGCGAAATAGTTCCAGCGCGAATCTGAGTTTCCAGATTCTCCATATAGTGATTTCAAACACATGGGAAGATGCAAAATGTTCATTATGTTTTCAAAAATAGATTGTAATAAATATTTTGACTTATATTGACCGAGTTATGCCCATTTTAAATCTGGAGCAGCATTCAGAGCAGGTTCCCTTTGGAGACGTGCCCTCCCACCCCTCTTTAGTATGCACCTACTTCACATTCATCAGTTTCAACATAACATCGTTAGGCTTGGGTTATTTGGAGACGTACCCTCCCACCCCAGGCTATTTAGGAACATGCTACTTCATCAACAGTGAACATCACGATTATGGGTCAACCTAACAAAATCCTTCTCATCAAAATCCATTTACTAGGCTGCACATGGTTAGTATCACAGTTGGTCACAAGTGTTACAGGGTATCTCTATCCTCTGATTTTCATTTTTCATGGTTCTGGGTCATCCACAAATCCACACTTCATCGAAGTCCATTTTCTAGGTCGCACATTGTTAGCATCATAGCTAGTCACAAGAATTACAGGGTATCTCTATCCTTGGATTTTCATTTTTCATGGTTATGGGTCGTCAACAAGCCCACACTTCATCGAAGTCCATTTTCTAAGTCACACACTATCAGTACCACAGTTGTTCACAAGAATTATAGGGTATCTTTATCGGGGTCTTCGTTCATTACGGTTATGGGTTAACCACACAAAACCCTTCTCTTCAGTGGCTCTTCAGATTCAACAAAGGCTTCTGAGGATGGAACTTCATGCAATGGGGACCATTGCTTCTTACGGAGGAAGGAATGATCTGAATGGAAAGTGGCCTACACACATGGTATTCATCCACCCATGGTATTTATCTACTCATGGTATTGTAAGTGACATCTATCCATGGTATTCATTCACCCATGGTATGTATCCACCCATGGTATTCATCCACACATGGAATTTACCCATGGTATTATAAATGGCATCCACCCATGGTATTCATCACCCATGGTATTTATCCACCCATGGTATTGTAAGTGACATATACCCATGGTATTCATTCAACCATGGTATTTACCCACCCATGGAATTGACTTGTGGTATTGTAACTAAAAAATGTTATAAGTAACAAGTCACATCTTGTAAAATGATAGATTCTCCACCACAATATAGCTTCTACAGTTATTCTTTGTTTAAAAAAAAAAAAATTGTGGTTTTATTTACTATGTGTTCTCTCCTTTTTCTCGCATTCTAATCTTGCACATCTTGTTGGATCCATTTCAATTTTTTAGATCTTGGGAGCCTCCCCCCAATATCCAGATCAGAAAAGTACATAAAACATGACAATAACACATAATGAAAAACAAGAAAATAAATTTGTACAAAGGTAGGAACATAGCCGAGGGCTGCTACTGGAAATAATGCTTAATATCTTGGCCATTGATGGGAAGAGGATCGACCCTCCCATCTAAGGATTGCAATCTATATGAATGGTGGCCAAGCTTTTCAATGATGGTATAAGGTCTCATCCAAAGAGACTGAAACTTCTTTGCAAAGATTAATCAAGGGATATCATTTGAGTATTGAAGAAGACTTTGACAGCATAAAATATAAATGGCTTGATAATAATATTAGAGATAATATTAGTTGTAATGTTGAGAATAATAGTGTTATTATTAAACATGATTCTAATAACAAACATAAAGATTTTATCAAGAATAGTGATAGTAATAATTATAAAGATAATTTTATTAATAAAAATAGTAATACCATTAGTAAGATTAATAATATTAATAATAACTCTAAAAATAATGTTGTCAATCTCTCTAAATTCTCCTTTGACCCTTCCGTTTATAGTCTCTTAGAAAAAGGCTTGAATTTTACCTTAGCCCCCAGAAGAATCCCCATCCATGATATTATTTGTGACATTGAATTTGGTATTAGAGACTTGCCGGATTCTTCCAAGGACATCATTAGGCAAGATTGTGCAGTTATCTTAAAAAAAGCCAAGCCACCCAAGAGCAACTTGAGCAAGCCCGAGTTTGAAGCTCTAAAATCCTTAAACAATAATAAGGATATTGTTGTTCTTAAAGCTGACAAAGGTGGTGCGGTTGTCATCCTTAACAAGGAGGATTATAGGATGAAAATGTTAGATCATTTGGGGAATAGTGGGAGTTATAGGAAACTTCCTAAAAATCCCTTAAAAAATATCTCCAAGGTTGTCAATGATGCTATTAAATCCAGTAGCTCCTTGGGCTCTCTGAGTAAGAGGTTGATTGAGAGCAATCCTTTTACTCCAAGAATCTATGGTCTTCCTAAAATCCATAAGGATGGTGCCCCCATTCGTCCCATTGTTAATACCATTGGTGGTCCGACTTACCTTCTAGCCAAGTATTTAGCCCATAAACTGAAGCCTCTTGTAGGTCGTACAGACTCATTTGTTAAAGATTCTGCTTCTTTCGTTAATGAGTTGAAGGGCATTAAATTGGATCTTGAGGACATGTTTGTCAGTTTTGATGTCATTTCTCTTTACACCAATATCCCCATAAAAGAGGCTATTGATGTCATTAATCGCATTACTGATCCTGATACGGCCCATTTAGTTGGGATCTGCTTAACCTCCACTTTCTTTAGTTTTGAAGGCGAATTCTATGAGCAAACTTGTGGTGTTTCCATGGGTTCCCCCCTTTCCCCGATTGTTGCTAATTTGTTTATGGAAGACTTTGAATCCAAGGCTCTTTCCTCAGCTCTTTTCCTACCAAAGCTTTGGAAGAGGTTTGTAGATGATACTTGTGTCGTATGGCCACATGGCAAAGATAAGTTAGATATTTTCTTCCGTCACCTTAATGATCAATTGCGCTCCATAAAATTCACCATGGAACATGAAATAGATGGAAGCATTCCCTTCCTTGACGTTCTTATTTCTAGAAAAGATGATGGCTCTTTCTCCCATCAAGTTTTTTGAAAGAAAACTCATATTGAGCAATACCTTCACGCTAGTTCACACCATTTCCCTGCTAAAAAATTAGGTGTCCTAAACACCTTGGCCACAAGGGCGTTGAGTATCTCTGATGAGTCTCACCTTGAAGGGGAAAAGTCTAATCTGTTAAGTGTCTTTTGTAAAAATGGTTATAGTAGATCACAAGGCCTTAAAACTTTTCTTAAAGCAGCAAAAGGTCCTCTAACTAAAAAGAATAAAGACCCTAGTCAATGGTTGCGCAGTGTGCGTCTTCCGTACATTCAAGGAACCACTGATAAAATTGCGAGGGTCCCTAGGAAGCATAGGGTGTCTTCGTCTTTCAAACCCCTTAACACGATTCGTAGCTCTCTCAAGTCGGTTAAAGACCCGATTGACTCTAGGGATGGGAAAGGTGTCTGCATCATTCCTTGTTCCTGTGGGACGCCTTACATTGGTGAAATTGGTCGGTCTATAAATCAAATAATTTTTGAACATGCTGCTGACATTAAGCATGGAAGATCCCGCTCGTCTGCCCTAGCTGAACATGCAGAAAAGACTAACCATCATATTTGCATTGAAGAGGCGAAGGTGATTGCTAGGATTGACCATTTCCATCATCAGAAGTTAAGAGAGGCCTTATAAATCGAAAAAAGACCCCTTAATCTCAACATAGATGATGGTTGGAACATCAGCAGGTGTTGGATACCTGCCTTATGTTCCTGATTATCTTTTATCTTTGCCCCTTTTTTTTTTTTAATTTATTTATTTATTTATTTTATCTTTTTATGTTTTATTTTTTTGAAAGTTTGATATTTTATTTTTAATTTTATATTCATTTATTCATTTATTTATTATTTTTTCCTTTTTATTTTATTTTATTTATTATTTATTATTATTTTTATTTTGATTTTATTTATTTATTTATTTTATTTTTTATTTTTATTTATTCTTTGGTTATTTTTTATTTAAGCCTCTCGCTTTAATTAATAAATAAAATTGATTAAAAAAAAAAAAGTTTATTAATCTATTAACTAAGTGAATAAATTAATTAAATGGTTTAATAGTAGGAAGGAAATATCCTTTACTCATTAAAACATTATAAATTATTAAAAAGTCAAACTAGTCGTTTTCTAAACGGCTAGTTTAACCATCTCTGTATCTATTTAAGCTTATTGATTTGATCTGATCTCTCACCTAGTCCTGATGATGAACCACACTGGTTGGTTCGAAACGCGTCGACAATTTTCCATTATATGT